>OVAN01003710.1:0-28099 GCA_900406275.1 Anastatica hierochuntica
GAAGATATGATTAATTGTTTCCTCGCATAAACCACAACGCTTACAAATCGTATCGCATTGAATCCCCCTTTGGGCTAATCCACTAGTTGTCGCCAAACTTCCAATTAAAATTTGCCATAGAAGATGTTGTATCTTCAGAGGGCACTTTATTTGCCAAGGGAAGGCTCGCAGAGCATCCAGGCCTGGTCCCCAACCATTATTATTAATCCGAGATATCTCCAGATCATTTAGGAGTTTGTAGCCCGACTTAACAGTATATTGTCCCGACTTGGTTAAATGCCACACCACATCATCATAAGAAAAAGTGCGACTCGGATGAATACCCCTGATTAAAATATTATCCTCTGGATCGAATAATTCCTGAAGTGCTAAATTAAGATTGATGATTTTAAATTGGGTTGGTTTACGACTTTGATAGTGATTAAGTGAAAAGAATATTAGAATATTCTAATATGTTTATTGGAATATGTTTGTTGGAATATGTAAATGAGTAATTAGAGTTATTTTAATTTATTAGATACATTTAATAAATTTCTAAAATATGTTCATTTTGAAAAATCACACATGAAAAGGTCTATGATTCCCCTTTAATAAGATAGATGATGTTTGAATTTTAAACATTATTTTAGAATTATCCATCCAAATAGGATTAGGTTACATTTAATTCTATGTATTATATAATAATGTTTTACTATAATTACCAAACAAAAAAAGAAATTACTTATAATGAAAATTATTTAAATGAAAATTCATAAAATAAGAAAATTATGTCATATTTTCATATGAACAACAAATATGAGCTATTTTATGTTTAAGAGTTTTACTATTAAAATTTTTTTAAATAATAGTATCAATTTATGTGAACATTTTTAAAAATTATCTACAAGAATTTTGTTTATTTTTGTATTACCCACCGAAAATGAAATAAACAAAAACGAGATTAAGAAAAGCGTTAAGATAACAGTGTGTCTAACAATATGGATGATTATAAATAATATTAAAAAATTGAAAACTATTTAAAAAATAATTTAAGAACTCAAAAATATGGTTAGTTCTCTATTTACATCCAAAAGAAATCGACTTCACAACAATATAAATTTATGTTGTAAATGATCATTCGATATTAACATGCATGCAGTTAGTATTGTTTGAGAAGAATTAAAAAATCTTTATATGGTTTTTCTATTTATTTTAATTTAGTGAGATTAAAATAATACTCGATATTTTAATTGCTATCATTATGATTTATGAAAGAGATTTTTAATTCTGCAAACACCTAGCTAAAAATGTCATAAAATACTATGGTATATATTTCTCTACACTTTTTGGTCAAATGTATCATGATTTCTTCAATTAGATTTTCTGTTAAATTACGGTTCATGATATAGTAAAACATAATATTCAAAAGAGTAGATTAATTAAAAAAAAGTGAGGATAACAAAAAAAAACAACAATAACTTTGAGCATACTAAAAAGAGTAAATTATAAAAATGAGCTTTATTCCGATACTTCAGGCATCAGAATCTATCGTATAAAACTACCACTACTACGTAATATATTCACTCATGTACCAAAGATAATAGAGATCTATTCACAAAAAAATAATTCAAGGATAAATGTTGCATTATGAGAAAATATAGGTTAGATTACTATGATATAGTTTCTCTAATTCACTAAACTAACATATTCATCTTTTTGGATCACAAAAAATATATTTATCGTAATACTATTTCTTACATAAACGTATATATAAAAATTTAATATAAACATATCAATAATAAAAGTTATATTTCAAAAATTCGTACAAAAATTTTTCATTTTAAATATGTCAACACATAATAATTTTTGATAAACTACTAAAATAAAATCTATAAGCTAATTAATAAATATAATACTACGGTTTATCTTTTCATTTCTTCTCCGATAATCTTCTCAAGTAGAAATTATTTTTTATATTTTGTAACTTCCTTTCACGTTCTCCCCATCAATATCAACTCCCCCACTAAAAACTTAACACATTTTAATTCTACTTATTTTTCTTTCACTGCCGAACAGAGGAGTTATTACTGTTCAAAACCAAAAGTAAAAGCGACTAACAAAATCTCTAAAACGAAAAGGGAAAAACTAAAGCATGAAGTTGAAGAAGACAAAACCGATGAGTACAAGATGAAACCATTCGTTTTTTTAATTAAAAGAAGTAACAAACTTATTCTCATCCATTGTTTCATATAAATTAACATATTTTCTTCTTTTTTGTTAACTAATTAATCTATCACATTTTCTTTAGCTTTTTTTGATTCCTATCAAAACTCTCACATATAGCTTGACTTTGCCTCACGTCTGGTATTCTTTGATCATCTAATATTTTTTTAAAGGTTTTTTTTTTGGAGATCCCCTAACAAAACCGTAGACAAGATGGTGAATCATAAAGTTCAGAAATGTTTATGGAACACAAGAATTAGTTAATCCATATGTGGATAACTTTCGGTGCGGTAGAAAATCGTCAAAATTTACGACGCAAGAGAAGAAGATTATCAGTATATTAGATTAGTTAAATTTTTAATATAGTTTTATCGGCAATAATTTTATTTTGTATAATATTGCCTTTTTGTTTAATTTGATAATTATATGATGTATCCTCTAACATTTGCAATTAACATATATGTTAATTATATGATTTTATAAAATATGTCACTTAATTATTTATTTATAATATACTTAATTATCATTTTTAGTATCATTATATAAATGATGCATAATGAAAAATAAAAAGTGATGCAAAAAAATATCACTATCACATATACAAGTGACATATAAATTATCATCAATTAAATAAATGATATGAATTAATTATCAACTATTTAAAAATGACGTGGATCGTGACATCAAAAAGAAAAAGTGACACTAATATTCCTACCACTTATTTGTAAATTATATAAACATCATTTTTTGTAAGTGATATATATTAACATCATTTAAAATAAATGATAAAATTAATTTGAACCATTATTCAAAAATGATATGAACACTTATATCAATTGTTATGATTGATGCAAATTTTTACTTTATTTTTCGCAAATGACACATATTAATATCATTTAAAATAAATGATGGAACAACTTACATCAATCGCAAATTGGAGTCAAAAGAACACCACTTTCAGAATCATTTATAAAAATGATGCAAATTCATTTGTATTAATAAAAAAATGATGTAAAAGATATTATAAATGATACAATTCACACGATTATGCTCTAAATAGAATATCTTCCTAGAAAAAAGTATATAGAAAAATATGAAATTATCACTTGTGTTCGCGTTTTTGCACTGACAGGTAATTTTTTTTTTCTTTCAAGAAAGTCTTTCTTTCTACTACTCCAAAGTTAATATTATCAGACTGAAACCACACTCTCTCACTCTTATCAATTAAACAAGGGATTGCATACAGATAACAGTGCCTCAGGCTTATCTATCAGACCTTCGTGATAACGTTTCCATCATAAACCCAACCATCTTTGGACTTGCCCCCACCTTCTTTCCCGGTGTCATCGCTCTCCTCTTTCAAAGCACACTTGGCATGAAGATCAAAGTCGCACTCTTCACAATGGTAAGACCAGATTCGCCCTTCCTCATCGCACTTGTCACACATGTAAACCTGAACACGAGTCAGTTCTAACTCGTGTTCTTCATGAAGAGCATGTTTCACCATCTTAGGCCACTCCTTTGCCATCCCATTGTAGGTGGCTTCAATCTCCTTCAAACGTTCTTCAGTAAAAGGGTAAGCTTCAGCTCCATGGGCTCCCACAAGGTCCCTTGCTTCTTTTGTAATGGTTTTCCCAGTTGGTCCCAGAGCCGCTAGCATTGGTATGCCTCTGACCTTAAAGGTTCGTGCCAAGGACACTTTCCTAGGATCACCAAATGGAAGAGCCAGCCACGGCATCTGTGAATAATACTCATCAAAAGATTCCTGGTCCCTGTCACTGGAGATGAAGATCAACTCAAACACTGCATCTCGCTCCTTAATCTGCTGGTATACTTCAACAAGCTTTGGTGTAAAAGCACGAAAAGGAGGACACCAGTGAGCTGAGAAGTACAAAAGAATGTTCTTCCCCACCAGATCAGAAACAAGCACCTTAGCCCCATCTTTTCCGAGAACGTAGTTGAGATCACCCGACACAAGAAGTGATTCAAGCGTTTGCGCCTCTTCTTTTTCCCTTTCTATCTCCTTGAGTTCTTCAAACTTCTCTGGAGTGAAAGGATAGGCAAGAACTCCATACTCATCAATAGCTTCAGCAACATTCGAGTGGCGAGTTTTCCCATCAGGCCCAAGAATTACAAGCGTTGGTAGTGTTGACAACATGAAGTGCCTAGCCAATTTCGACGAACTTTTGTCATTAAATGGCAATGCCAGCCATGGCTTGGTCTGGAAGTCCTGCTTAAAAGACTCCTCATCATCTTCAAGAGATATCAGCACAATCTCGAAATCCTCCCCATTCTCCTTCAACTTCTCATAAACCTCAACAAGCTTTGGAGTGAACTCCGTACATCTCTTGTAAGAGGCCACTGAGAAGAGAAGTCCGATGATTTTCCCTTGGAGTTCCGATACGGGTACCTTGTTTCCGTCTCGCGAAATCACAAAGTCTCGAGAAGGAGTCACCAAGACAGATTTTAAGGTCTGTTCTCTCCGAGCTCTATCTTCGTCCCCTTTTATCTCTTTCATTTTTTCTAGTGTGAAAGGATAAGCATCTGCTCCGTAGCTTCGAATGACAGCGACCCCGTTTTCATTCACAAGTTTACCATCATCGACGATCACCAAATTGGGAATGCCCCTAACCTTAAACAACTGATCCAAACGGTCACGGGTTTCAGAATCAGTAAACAGGACAGCGAGCCAGGGCATCTTAGTGAAATAATCGCTAAAAGATTCTTCATCCTCATCGCCCGACACAAAGACAATCTCAAAACCAACTTGTGGAGAGAGCTGCTTGTAGACTTCCACCAACTGTGGAGTAAACCGCTGACATGGTCCACACCAAGCGGCGGAAAAATACAAACCAATCTTCTTCCCTTTCAAGCTGTCAATCTTAACCTGTTCACCATCACTACGAACGAGGAAATCCCTCGCCGGAGAAGAGAGAAGCCAGTGGAGATCATGAGCATCGCCGCCGATAATTTCCTTGGCAATTTCAGCCATGAATTATGCAGATCAGGGACGAGGTCTTTGATCACGGATTTGATTACGAGATACAAACTGTGTTGACTTGTTGATATTTTGCTGCTTCGTCGTCGTGACACAGTTTATTTTCTGAAATAGTATTTAGGAAGATTTATTTATGGCGATTATTAAATTATTTTCTTATTGTTTCTCGTGCTGCTAAGTTTTTTTTTTAAAAGGAGCATCAATGTTCGTGTGAGGTTGATTCTTTTATATTATTTTTTTTGAGCTGAACAACAACTTAAAACATTATCCAAATGATTACAAATCTCTTAAATCATCCTCTAGCTTCGATTGAATCCACATAGACATGATAGTATACAGTTTGGGCGCATCATTCTGGTGGGAAAGAGCCTCTTTTGCTATACCATCAGCTACCTTATTGCCTTCTCTTGGTTGAAACACTACTTGAACCTCTCGGAAGAGTGAAAGCAGATGTGTAATATCCTGAAAAATTGGTTTGAGAGTAGGCCAGAACTGATCCTCATCATTGATCATTTGCACTAGTTGGCTGCAATCTGATTCGAAGATCACTTTGTCCCAACCCATTCCAAGGACAGACATGATTGCCCATCTGAGTGCTTCTGCTTCTGCGTATAGAGCACTCTCCACTTTTGTAATCAGCCTGCTCCTAATCCAACTTGCCTTTTCTTGGTCATTCCTAATCACCCACCCCAAACCACAAGTGTCTCCTACCTGTGGATATGCACCATTAGAGTTACACTTGTGCCAATCAGGCGGGGGCTTCTTCCATCTGCTTCTTGAGATATGAGTGGTTGAAACCTTCTGAGAGTTCAGATTTTCACCCTTCCTTTGTTCCCATTCTTCCATATCATCTTTTGCTTTCCTCACCACTTCCTGAGCACCATATTCAACCCCATTATAGAAGATATTGTTTCTGTTTTTCCAAAGTCTCCAAAGGATCCATGGAGCAAGCTTTGGGTGAGACTCAGCAATATTCATTACTCTGTGAAAATTGACAAAGAATGAATCAGACATAAGTCCTTGGTGAGGTGCTGGTATCGGAGACAGAGCCCAAACCAATCTAGCAAAAGTGCATTGGAACAGCATATGATTCACATTTTCTACTCTTGCACCACATCTAAGACATGAACCATATGTGGATAGATGTCTATATGCCAGAGTTCCTGCTACTGGTAAGCTGTTGGTGAGACATTTCCACATGAAATGCTGGATTTTGGAATTTGAATCTGTCTCCCAAACTTTCTTGAAAAGGGCATCCAAACTTGGTTGATCATAGAAACCTGAGACCATTTGGCTCTGATTTACTTCCCTATGAACCCAGTAAGCAGATTTAACACTATAGTGGCCAGTCTTAGTGTAGTCCCAAGTGTAACTATCCTTGCTATTCAATCCTCCTGGTCTAATTTGCAATATCTTTGCAACTAAATTATCAGGGAAGAGAGAATGAAGCAATTCTACGTTCCAGTCTCTACCATTGGCAAGAAGAAGATGGTGTACCTTGAGATCTTTGGTAAGTAGGCACTTGAGATGATCAGGAACTCTCTTTGTCAATTGAATTGGCTGAGCTTGTTTCTTATCAATCCATTTGTCCATCCAGACAGAAGTAGAGGCCCCATTTCCAATTACCTTCTAGCTCCTTGGTTCACTAATCTTATAGAAGCATGGAGGCTTCTCCAAGCATAGGATGGTCTTGAACCTAAAGAAGCTTGGAGAGGAGAGGATTTAGCAAAGTATCTAGCTTTGAATACTCTTGCTAATAATGAGTCAGTGTTTGAAACCATTCTCCAGAGCTGCTTCCCCAGCATAGCTAGATTGAAAGCCTCCAGATCTCTAAATCCCAGTCTACCTTTCGCCTTTGGTTTGGACAACTCTTCCCAGCTCTTCCAGTGCATTCCTTTTGATGTCTTGTTGTTTCGCCACCAGAACCTGGCCATGGAGCTTGTAATCTTTTTGCACACTGTGATTGGAAGCTTGAAACAGCCCATGGTATACGTTGGGAGGGCCATGATCACTGCTTTAAGAAGAACCTCCTTGCCTCCTAGTGATAAGAACTTGTTCTGCCAACCTAAAAATCTTTTCTCCAAATTCTCATTCAAGTAGCTGAGTATATTAACCTTTATTCCAGAAAAAGACTCTAGAAGACCTAAGGAAGATCTTTCTCCTCCTTCTTTGACAATTTGGAGTTGATGTTTGATTTCTTCTCTTCTGAAGGGTGGAATTAGCTTCCCAAAATAGATGCTTGACTTTTGGTAGTTGATCTGCTGGCCTGAAGCCAGACTGTATTCACTGAGGATCTCAGTGATCTTATTGATTTCAGGATTAGTGCTTTTACAGTAGAAAATGTTGTCATCTGCGTATAGCAGATGAGAGATTGGTGGGGCTCCTGCAGCAACTTTTAGTCCTGAGATTGATCCATCCATTTCCGCTTTCTTCAACATTCTTACTAGAATCTCTGAGCAGATAACAAACAGATATGGCGAAAGAGGATCGCCCTGTCTGATTCCTCTGGTTGGTGTGATTTCTCCATAGGCTTTATCATTGATCAATACTTGATAGCTCACTGATGATACACAAGTCATAATGAGAGAGATCCACTTCTCAGAGAATCTCAGGATCTGCATTGCTTTCTGGAGGAAGGGCCACTCCACTCTATCAAAAGCTTTGGAAACATCGGTCTTAATGGCAATGTATTCCTCAGAGCATTTGTTTGAGGAATTTAGAGCATGGAGGAGTTCATGTGCCACCAGGATGTTGTCTGTAATAAGCCTTCCTTTTATAAAAGCAGCCTGGGTGTCAGATATAACAGCTGGTAACACCTTCCTCAATCTTGTGGACATCACTTTTGCTATGATCTTGTAGACCACATTGCTGAGACTAATTGGGCGGAATTCAGTCATCTTTGTAGCTTTTTCTACCTTTGGGGTGAGGCAGATATTAGTCTTGTTGAGGTCTTTGTCCATCTGCCCTGAGATGAAGAAGGTATTAACCATCTCCACAATGCTTCCTCCCACTGTGTTCCAATGCTGGATGAAGAAAGAGCTTGAGAAGCCATCTGGCCCAGGGCATTTGGAGGGATTGATGCCCTTCACAGCTTGATGAACTTCTTCAGGGGTGACTGCTTTTAGGAGGGAGTCATTCTGGTCTGATGAGAGAGAATCCATGATGTGCTCCAGGCCATCAATCTCATAACTTACATCTTCAGATGAGAAAAGCTTTTTGAAGTAGGACTCAGCTATCTTCCCCATTTCCACCTCCTTGAAGTGCTCCTTTCCTTGGTCATCTATCAGGCTCTTGATCTTGTTCCTTGCTCTCCTATTCTTTGTCACCGCATGGAAAAACTTAGTGTTTTTATCTCCATTGTTGAGCCAGGTAACTCTACTTTTGTTTTTCCAGAACAGTTCCTCTTCTCTGTATTCCTTCTTCAATTCTACTTTTAGCTCTTTGAATTGAAAGCTGTTGGAAGGAACTTGTCTGGAGAGCAGGTCTAACTGAAGCTGCAATTCTTTGATCCTTTTGGCTGAGTTTGGAGAAATTACTCTTTTCCAGGTTGAAATTGTTTTCCTACAGCTTGAGATCCTTTCTGCCATGGAGAGCAAAGGATTGGCAGACTGTGATTGCCAGCAGTCGATAACAACTTCTTCTAGTCCTCCCCTTGTTATCCATCTTTGATCATATTTGAAATTTGGCCACTTCCTCCATAGATCTCCAAGAAGATTGGTTACAAGGGGACTGTGGTCTGAAGCAATTTTCTCCAGGTAAAGAGCTTTGGAACATGGGAATTGCTCTGACCATTCCTGGTTTGCGACTGTTCTGTCTAACCTGCAGTGGATCAGCTCATTGTTTCTATTTCCATACCAAGAGAACTTATACCCCGAGTGTCTAATCTCCCGCATACCACAAGCTTGTAGCATCTGCTTGAATTCTTCACAGGAAGAATCACTTCTATCTGCTCCTCCTAATTTTTCTGATGGATCAAATAGCTCATTGAAGTCTCCAGTCATGACTCATGCTCCTTGTCTTGATTCACCTATCCTTGATAGCATTTCCCAAACTTGATCTCTGTTTTCTTTGACTGGATCTCCATAAACTCCTGATAAGAAGAAGTCTGAGTCTTGGAAGGTGATCTTGGCATCTATCAACCTTTTATTTGCTTTGATGATCCTGATAGTAATCGAATCTTTCCATAACAATGCAAGGCCTCCACTCTTCCCCACTGGTTCTACTGTACAGAGATCATAGAATCCAAGCTCATCTACTACTGATTCCATATAAGGCCTTTTGTTTTTGGTCTCACAGAGGAATATTACATCTGGGAGATATTGACCAGATATCTCCTTAAGATGTCGAACCGTAGGGGTATTCCCCAGCCTTTGACAGTTCCAACTTAATATCCTCATATTGGGTTCGAAGGGTTGGTATTACACATCAACCCTTCTTTCATGTTTTGCCCACTAACCAATGCTATTTCATTAACAGAATGGTTTGGGGATTGGATTGCCACATGGGCAGAGTGAGCTGCTACTTGAGCAGATTGAGCTGCTACTTGAGCAGATTGAGCTGCTACTTGAGCAGATTGAGCTGCTACTTGAGCAGATTGAGCTGCCAAATGGGCAGAGAGAGCTGGTATTATACCAGATTAGACTGTTTTTGGATCAGCTTGGGGAGCTACTAGAGTAGACTGATCACTTTCCATGGTTTTTGATGCTGAACTTGACGCTTGAGGACCTAATCTTTCAAAGACTGATGGTGGGGATCTATGTTTCTCTATGCTCTCAGTCTTGGGTTTTTTTGTTTTCTTTTCATCACTTCTAGAGAGTCTTGTAAAAACTGAAGGTTTCGGCTGGATGGCTTCTTGAGAGACGATCTTTGACTTTTTGTGTTGTCTTTCTTCACTGGTACTCAGTCTTCTCTTTTTGCTTGGGGAGAAAAAGGATTCTTCTGTGCTTTTGGAATTGCCTTCTTCCTTACTCTGTGAAGCTTTACTTGTCTCCGAATTATGAGAAAGGTCTCCTTGGGTGACTCTACCTGAGCTGACTTTAGGCGCCCATTGCAACCTATCTTTGACACTGGTTTTCTTTGCTTGGGAAGATCCAGGAGTATGAGTGGTAGCTAGTCTTTGTTTTGCAGGGATCCTTTCCTGGGAAGGGATAACTTCTGAGCCTTGTTTCCTTTTCCCTTTTCTTTGAGCCAAGCTATCCTTTTTAACTGAGGGACCAGCAGGAGCCTGAGATGATTTCTGAGCAGTTGCTGGAGTCTCAAGATGAAGAGGGCACTTGGATTGATCATGAGTCAGACGCTTGCAGGTGAAGCAAATTTTCAGAAGCTTTTCATATTCTAAATCTACTAGTATGACTTCACCTGATTTAAATCTGCCAATCTGCCTGAAGTATAGGGGTTCATCTGCCTTGATAGTGAGCTGAGCTCTAACATACTCTAGGGAAGAAGAATTCTTGGCATGGAGTTGGACTAATCCCACTTTCCCTGGCGGAGTTAAAAGGCTCTCTACTGCTTGTTTTTTAAGGAGATGAATTGGGATTCCCCTAATTCTAACCCAGAACTGAATCTGATTGAGGTAATATATACCTGGGCGAGGAGTCCATTGATCAAGAGCTACTATCCATCCATTGACGAACCATGGTCCTCTTGTGAGGACATGCTGTAAATCTCGTTCACTTTGGAAGATGAATTGGGCTTTATTATCTCCGACTCCTCGTCCTCTGCATCTGTCTTCAAGACCCCAGATAGAGGGTAATGCTTTAACCAGACCTCCGATTTTATGGACCGAAGGGTTTAGACAGCGAACCACGACACTCAATGAGATAGTCATTTTCGAGGTCAGGAATATCCACTGGCTCTGGGTCTTCGATAAGATCCAGCATCTTTAGCTCTTCCATTAGGGACGGTTCCTTCTTTTTCTTAGAACGATTCATCTTACAAGAAAGAGAATGCGATTGAAAAAATGCTTTCACTGGATGCAGATCTGGGACTGGTGAGTATATCAATCATTATCTATCCTCGATCATTAGGTCCAAAACGAAATTAATTAATTATAAGCCCTAGACGATTGGTTGGTTAGGATACTAAAATAGCAAACACGACGAAAATAGATGTAAATTCATGGTAATTTACGATATTTTTTTATATTAAATTCAAAAATAATATATTTAAGTATATATTTATAGTCCAGATATTATTGGGTACTCGAAATAATTAGGTTCAGGTCGGGTTCGGTTCTAATTTTTCTGATTGAGAAATTTAAGATTCGTTCGGCTATTTTACCAGATTTAGTATCATTTTTCTGGATGGATTCGACTCGATTTTTGGTACTAAATTATGATTTTTCTCAAATGTTAACTCTTTTTTCTTTTCTTCTTGCTAAATTGAAAAACAGAGAGTTTTCACAGTAAAATCAACAAATAAGAATGTCTTAAGTTACATCAATATACTAATATTATTACCTCATCTGCGGAAGACACAAACAAATATATTATTATATTTTGTAACAAGAACTATATAAACAACAACAAAAAACTATATGATAGAACTATAACCACTACAATTTTAATAAAATTATCTTTGTAGTCTTTTTAAAAAAAATTAATTGGACGACATAAAAAGAGATGAAAAAACAAGAGCCATATTATATTTCAAGCGAACATTGGAGTTGTAAATTCTTTTGTAATTTATAGAGAAAACAAACATAATGACTGTGTAATTATTATTCTCATGCATTTAAATAAAAGTTTTTTGTTTTTTTTAAAATATAAAAATCATTTTTTTCCGGCCAAACATATAATTTCATTTGGAATATTCGAAATAAAAAGAAAAAAATATCAGGGAGATTAATTAGACGATACAAAAAAGAGATGAAAAAACAAGAGCCACGTCTTTTGAGTTGTGAGGCGAGAAAAGTCTATTATTCAGCTCTCGCTCTAAGCGTAGACATTAAGCTGACGTGTACCCAAAGTATCTTTGTTCGTTTGAGAAGGAAAAAAAAATGAAGCCCAGCACGAATGGGCTCTTCGTTTCTCAGCCACAAATCCAATCTTCTTCCCTCCCGTTTCCGAGATTCCGCGGCCAACTTCCGATTATCTTCACAGCCAAGCAGAAGAATATTCCAAACGTCGTTGCTCTTTCAATTCCTTCTGATTCCGATGTTTCCTCCTCTCGAGTCGCTTGCTCTCGTCGCGCCATTCTCATCGCACCACCGCTACTCGCCGCAGCTGCTTCGTTTTTGCCGTCTATTTCATCAGCCGCAGCTGAGACTTCGACGGAATCACCACCTCTTCCTCCTCCTCCACCTGCCGCTACTTCTCCTCCGCCGCCTGTATCTGTAGCGAAGGAAGAGTCGATAACTTCTAGAATCTACGATGCGACGGCGCTTGGTGAGCCGATGGCTGTTGGGAAAGATAAGAAGAGAGTGTGGGAAAAACTTCTGAACGCGAGGATTGTGTATCTCGGTGAGGCGGAACAGGTGCCTACGAGAGATGACAAGGATCTCGAACTCGAAATCGTGAGGAACTTGAGGAATCGATGCGTTGAGAGCGATCGTCAGCTATCTCTGGCATTGGAAGCGTTTCCTTTGGATTTGCAGGATCAATTGAATCAGTACATGGATAAGAGGTTTGCGTTTAGTTCTCTGCATATTATTACCTTCAATTCTCAAATTGCAATGTATTTTCTGATTCCAAATTGTTCTTGGATTGGTTTCAGGATAGACGAAGATGCATTGAAGTTGTATGTGTCTCATTGGCCTGCTCAACGCTGGCAAGAGTATGAGCCTCTATTAAGCTACTGTCGCGATAACGCAGTCAAACTCATTGCTTGTGGCACTCCTCTCAAGGTAATTTTATGGTATCATATTGCTTTTTTGCACTCTAGTTAGTATCTGAATTAGTTTTAAGATGGTAGCCTTATGCCTTACTAAGAATATGCATTTTTTTTCTTGTCAGTCTGATGCGAATTTGATGCCCATTGCTTAATTTGATGCAGGTTTTAAGAACTGTCCAAGCTGAGGGTATCCGCGGTCTTTCAGAGTATGAACGTAAATTATACACTCCTCCTGCGGGGTCTGGGTTTATCTCAGGGTTTACTTCCTTCTCACGGAGTTCGTCACTCAATATGAATCCCCTCACACAGATTGTTCCATTTGGACCGAGCTCTTATTTGACAGCGCAAGCTAGAGTCGTTGAAGACCATACAATGTCACAAGTCATTTTACAAGCAGTTGCAGATGAAGGTGGAACTGGTCTACTGTTAGTAGTGACAGGGGCAAACCATGTGGAGTATGGGGCAAGAGGAACAGGATTGCCTGCAAGGGTCTCAAGGAAGATTCCGAAGAAAAGTCAAGTTGTTGTATTACTTGATCCTGAAAGACAGTTCTTGCGGAAAGAGGGTGAATCTCCCGTTGCTGATTTCTTGTGGTATTCTGCAGCCAGACCCTGCAGCAGAAACTGCTTTGACCGAGCAGAAATCGCTCGGGTAATGAATGCGGCTGGTAGGAGACGAGATGCCCTTCCCCAGGTAGATTTTCTATGTTTGCGTCAATGAGACTGACTCTTGTGGGATTTTTAAGTACTGCATCTCACATTCTGGTTCTTATAGTATATTAGCTCCAGCTATAATCTCTCTTTATCTTCACCAAGCACTAAGCCCCGAGTTTATTCTGCTGTATTTCTTTTGCTTTTTAGAGTCAAGTTTTACTTTCTTTTTTAATCTCTTTGCCTTCATTCATTAGTTCATGATGATGATTTTTTTCCATGTTTCCAGGACATTCAAAAAGGATTAGACCTTGGTGTGGTGTCACCTGAAATCCTGCAGAATTTCTTTGATCTGGAGCAGTATCCTCTTATTTCAGAGCTTACTCAGAGGTTCCAGGTACATCATTCCAGAAGATACTAAATTGATATTTTGTAATTGAGATTTTGTCTGACAATTTTTTATGCTTTTTTTTGTGGCTAATTTTCTGTTATAGTTTTTCATATGATCCCATGGTCATTATTTTTCCTGTATTTATTTTCTACCTAGAGTTAATGATGATCTTTTGTGTTTCAGGGTTTCCGAGAAAGGTTGTTGGCAGATCCTAAGTTCCTCAATAGATTAGCTATTGAAGAAGCTATATCGATAACAACAACACTTGTAGCTCAATATGAGAAGCGGAAAGAAAACTTCTTTGAAGAACTAGACTATGTTATAACTGATAGTGTAAGAGCATCAGTTGTTGATTTTTTCACAGTTTGGCTTCCTGCACCAACCTTGTCTTTTCTCTCATATGCTGATGAGACAACCGGGCCAGATAGCATAGATGCCCTAAGAGGCCTCCTAGGATCCATACCTGACAATGCATTTCAAAAAAGTCTTGCTGGAAAAGAATGGACTCTGAATCTTAGGATTGCTTCAGTTATCGTCGGTGGCTTGAAGCTTGCTGGTGTTGGAGTTGTTTCCAGTTTTGCAGCTGTGGGGTCTTCAAATGCTTTGTACGCAATACGAAAGTTCATTAAACCAGAGTTGGCTGTTGCTGAGCAAGTAAAGAGGTCTCCTATGCTGAAAACGGCTGTTGTGTATGGAGGTTATCTGGGAATATCTTCAAATATCCGTTATCAGGTATGATGAGCGCTGCTTTACATGTCCATTTAATGCGAGAAATCAATGAAAATTATGAAAGTTTGTGACAACGGGAATGTATTTTGCTTCTGCACCATAGCGAAAGGCGGTCTTTAGATGAAGGACAGTACGCTTTGAATTTATGCATCTAATATCAAAGTAACCTCATTTGCAGATAATCGCTGGGCTAATAGAGCATCGGATTTCTGACGAGCTTTCTTCTCAGCCTCTACTTGTAAACATGATTTCATTTGTTGTCCGTGTAGCTAACTCCTACTATGGAACTCAGGTCAGAATTAGGCCTGTACTATGATGGACTTCTTTATTTTCATTTTCCTTCAATTCAAACATTTTGTTCTTTATTGCTTAACTCTGGAAATACCCTTTTGACTTCATTTCAACTTTACATAAAAACGCAGCAATGGATTGATCTAGCGCGCTCCACGGGTCTGCAATCTCAGAAAAGTGTGACAGCTTCCAACCAAATTCCAGAGGCGTTAAGCCAATCTACAGTGGAATACAGTACTAACGAAGAGGCAAGTATCGATGATCTCAAGAATCAATGATATTTATGTGGGTATGCGACTTGATAGTAAATGTTTACAAAAGATTTTGATCATATTGGAGAGGGAAATATATGTTCATTTGAGTTGTATTTTTGTATCTTAGCTTCTCGTGAATAAATATAATTTCTTCTAATTAGTCATGTTGATCTGCCATCATTGGCCGTGGTACGCATTCCAATCATTTCTCATGTACAATCGTGATTTGTTCACAGTCTTAGCTGATAAACTGGAATATGGTTGAGAAGATTGGGAAATGGTTTCTCAGATGGCACGCATAATTGTTTTGAACTATATATATATATATATATATGCAAGGGATGTAAGACGACAATACCTTTTGTAGTAAGATGAAGAACTTGCACTTAGTATTTTTTGTTCAGGTGATGTCTCTTGAATAACGGTTTCTAACCGTTTTGTAAGGCAATCTGCGATGCTCTTCAATTGTATCAGACGCGTCAAATATCATTACTTTTCGAGCGTGCAGATACATGAAATAGTAATATGAATCCAATAACACATTGAATCTAGGGATGGCTGATAGAGTTCACTGCCCCGATCTCACCAACTCTCTTGAATCTGTAATCTCTCTTACTCACAATCTCTCGAACAAATTCAATCGGTAAACTGTTTTTATTCGGATATAAAAGATAACAACGATATAAGATAAAATAGAGAAACTGGATCAACGAGATGACTCCCTAATCTAGAAACCCTCCCTCTGATCCATCACGACCAGCCCATAGACAGCAAAAGCTATCTCCCAAAGCCTTACCAAAAGTCTCCCTTTTCACAAAACCCTTGATTCTATATTTGTAGGAGAAGTCCCAAAGCAACTCCGAACCCTCTCGATGAAACCAAGACTCTCTTTCATTATGATTGGCAGCTCATTACCATGTTACCATAGTATCAATGGCATAACACTTGCTTGGTTTTGACTGATGGATGGCAAAACTCAGGAATCGGTCTGTGTAGATATGTTGAGTACATGTACAAAGAGACCTTTTCTGTTCATGCTTGTCAACTTCTCATATTGTGTCACGCTTTTGGTTTGTCATTTCTATAATTTTGAGACCCTGCTCGATGCAGCAGCCAAAAAAGTTGTCTTCAAAGTAAGCTGAACACAGGTTTGGGACCGTTCAAGTCCCATTTGTGCCAGGTACGTTTTGCTTTACCTATTGATTAAGAAATTTAACAGCTATCCTGAAAATATGTCTCTGTCATAATGCGATTTTTCCTCCTGCAATATCTGTAAGAACGTAAATTCTTGCCTTGCATCTTTAAATATTGTTGATGGATTAGTATCATTGCAGCAAACAAAACCGAGAGATCAGGCAGGTCACTGAGAACTTTGGAGCACATAGATACAAAGACCAGCTCTTATTGGTCGAAAGTTCGTATCCGTGCAGAGAAATGTTGCCATCGTAAGGTGACACTTGAAATCATACACTCATTCACACACCTCTACATCTGTTTGAGATTGCACGATCATGTTCATACAAACAATAATGTTTAACATAAAGTTATTTGATTATTGTGAAGCATTAGTGTTAAAAATGTTGAGATCCAAACCAGATCCTGCCCATTTCAAGTCAGCAATGTCTTGAAGCTCCTTCATCATCTCTTGTGTTAGATGATTCTTCCAATCTCCAACCACACCTTTCCTGAAGAACATCTCATACTTAGTCCCACTCCAGTGAACTCCCTCTCCTCTCTCTTTACTTGTATTCCTCATATTCTCGAAGCTACACTCTTTCACTACTTTCTCCACTACTGTCTTACACCCCAAGAACTCCGCGATCTTCCTCACGTTTTCTTCCGGGTTTGCTTTCAGATCTTCGTAAGTGACGAACAACACGCGGTCTCTCGCTTCCCAAAACTCAAGGACATGTTCGAAGTACGGACCAGCAGGGATTAGGCCTTTGCAGAACTCATCAAACGCATGTCGGATCGAGATCTCTGTCCCGAACTTGTTGTTGTAAAGATGCCAGAGAGAGACGAAAGTGTCAGCTGGGTGGCGAGTTATGTAGATGACTCTGCATCCTGAGGACTTGATAGTTTCAGGTAAAAAGGAGAGAGGAAGATGAGTGTTGAAAACTCTTGGAGATGAGATGTTTGTTATGTCTTTTGATGGGTTTTCTCCAAACATCTCAATCTCCAAAAAGGGTACAACCTCATGGGGGTTGAGATGAGCCAGACGGTCACGGTCGTGGATATGTATCGAAGAGGTGTGGTGGCGGAGGATGGAGGAAGTTAAGGCTTTGAGCCAAGTGGTTCCGGTTTTAGGGAAAGAAGCAAGGATTATATCAGAAGGAAGAGGTGTGTAGTGTGCTCTAATGGCTTCTGAGGCAATGATAAATTCTGGTTTGAACCAAAAGCCTTTGTATCTGAAACGTTGACCATCGACCCACCACTTCGGTTGTGGTGGTGGTGATGATGATGGTGAGATTTTGTCTTCTTCTTGTGGAGTATCCATGGAGATTTAGTTTTTCAACGACTGTCTCGGCTTGGGAAGTTTCGCCATAAAAAAACACATTACAAAACACAAGATTAAGCAATATCTATATTTTAAAGAAAACATTTATAAATTAATAATACTGCTCTTACGCACAGACTGTGATTGTGTTCAAATAGCACATCTTAAGGAGATTTTACAACTGATTGATTTATATGGCCCTGTGGATGTTAACATTTTAATAATGGGCTTTGATTTGTAGCCCAATTGTTTTTTCTTATCTCTACTAAAAGGCGGGAAATTTGTAGTTGTGTGTAACTTGTGCCAAAAGATTTTATATTAGTTTTTATTTTAATTTATTAGTTTTGGATATATACGGTTTAATCGAATATAATGTTTTTCTTAAAAGCTAAATTGTCAACTGTATTAGTGTGTGAATCTGGGTTTGAAATTGTCAAGTTGTTTTTTCTTTTACATTTTAGTTGATTAGAAAAATAGAAGGAAAACCCCTTAAAACTTATAGTAATAATCTTATTCACTATTTCTAAACTGATTTAATTCTTTTTTTTTTTGCTTAATTACTACTTTTTACTTTGTTTTCCTGAAAATTATTTTATTTATACCTTATCTTCTCATATTTTTGTTGGCTAATAAAGATTTGATTTTCAGATATTTTGCTTAAATTTAATCATGATTTTACAGCTTTCAAGTCAACTATTTTTAAAATATTATAAAAAATATAATTAAAAAACAATTTTGTACAATGTATTATGCAATTTTAAAATCATTTCCAAGTGTACACGACAGTAGCTATATGGCTATATATGATATACAATGACACGTATGTTTAGCGTAGCCAACTTCTTCTCTTCGAAACAAATCAAATCTTTATTCATTCAATCCTACTCGCCGGAAATTATTATTCTGTGAAGTCTCTCCGGCGGAGGAAGGGAAACAAATAAATGTCTCCTACAATAAAAGCGCCTCTCTTGCCGAACCAAGAGCCGTCGTCATCATCATCGGAGGAGAAGCATGGCTCATTCGCCGGAGCTGTATTCAACGTCTCGACGAGCATAGTTGGTGCCGGAATCATGTCGATTCCGGCGGCGTTTAAAATCCTTGGTGTTATCCCATCTCTCTCCTTAATCGTACTAATAGCTTGGCTCTCAAATGTATCAGCTGGGTTTCTAATGAAATCCACACTCGCCGGAGAATCAACGACTTACGCCGGCGTAATGAAGGAATCGTTCGGAAGATCTGGCTCCGTCGCTGTTCAGATTGTTTCAATGGTGGTTACTTTTGGGTCTATGATCATTTTCTCCATCATCATAGGTAATAAAAGTTATCTAAAAAACCCCCAAAATTTCACAAACCCTAGAATCGATTTAGCTTCTTCTTCTTGTTATTGTTGTTGTTATCTTAGGGGATGTTCTTTCTGGTAATGAAAATGGTGGAGTTATACATTTGGGTCTTCTTCAAGAATGGTTTGGTTCTCATTGGTGGAATTCGAGATTCTTTGGCTTGTTGTGCATCTTCGTCTTCCTGTTGCTTCCTTTAGTCTTGTGCAGACGCGTAGGTATGTCTCTTTAACCAAATCTTACCAATACTTTTTTGGTCCTGAATCTTGTGAATGCATATACTAGTTTGGATGATTCTGTATGTATGTATGTGTAGATAGATTAGCATTGAGCTCTGCAATCTCGTTTCTGCTTGCGCTTCTCTTTGTTGTCATAAGCTCGGTGTTAGCGATTATCGCGCTCGTTCAAGGGAAAACAAAGAATCCTAGACTTTTCCCTGAGATCAACAATGGTGGACAATCGTTCTTCAATCTCTTCACTGTTTCCCCTGTTATTGTAACAGCCTTCACGTTTCATTTCAATCGTAAGAATCAGAAGAAAAAAACGATCTTTTTTTAACTCCAAGTTTATATGTTCCTGATTCTGGCAATATGGTATTCTTGACTGCAGTTCATCCAGTCGGGTTCGAACTCAAAGATCCATTAGATGTGATTTCAGCGACAAAGATCTCTGTAATACTATGCGCTACGATCTACTCAGCGACTGGTCTCTTCTGTTACCTTCTGTTTGGGGATTCCACCATGACAGACGTTCTAATGAACTTTGATCAAAGCTCCGATTCTTCAATAGGTTCATTACTAAATGATATTGTTAGACTCAGCTATGCAATTCACCTCATGCTCGTGTTTCCTCTCCTCAACTTCTCGCTTAGAGCCAGCCTTGACGAACTATTGTTTCCTACAAAAGTGTCTTTAGTGAATGACAACAAAAGATTCCTCGGGCTCACTTTCCCGATACTGATGTCTTGTTTCTTGGCTGCCATTGCTATACCAGACATTTGGTACTTCTTTCAGTTCTTGGGATCAACTTCTACCGTCTCTATAGCATTCATTTTTCCAGCTGCAATTGTCCTAAGGTATATCTTCTGTAATTCTGAAGGAATCGAGTTCAAAATCTTACAACTGTTTATTCAATAACTGGCAGGAATGTGAATGGGATGTCGACTTTAAGAGAGAAGATTGTAGCTTCAGTAATGCTTGCTCTTGCTGTTGCCACAAGTATCATCGCCATTTCGACAAATATATACAGTTTCACCACAACTACAGAAGAAATATGAAAAGGTGTTTCTTTAGCAGCAGTCCATTCTCTTCAAGAATCTGTAAAATGGTGTAGAGCTTATGTTGCATTTGTTCATATCTATGTAAAATAGGTTTGTAAAAGAGTGTAGAGTGAATTCTTGTATTGGGAAGATGAATGAATCAAAGGAACAATAAGAATTATTTTTTCATTTATTCATTAATTACTTTTTGTGACCAAAATATTTTTATGAGATCATCTAAAAACTGAAGCCAAGATGAAGTATCAAAAATCAAAAAGAAATCATCTCTGCTTTTATGTTTTCTTTATTTCTAAAAAAATTCACATTTAATCCAAAAGTTAAAGTTTGTTCTTGAAAATGATCTTTCCTTAACATAGTGTTTTGCTCACTGATGGGGCAGGTCCAAAACAGATGATTCATAAAATCGATTTACCAATTTGATTTCCTCACAAACTCAAAATTGATTTAACATTAAAACCAACTATATGTTAAAACTCTACGTATAAGAGTCGATTGAGACAGTAACAGATGCTGTTTTGTAACAAAAATCAAGCTGTAGACAAAGTGAGAAGAGATCCTAGTTCCTGCACAAATCATGATCATAGTAAGCATTCAACATAATTCTCATCGTTCACTGTAGGAAACATTGTTGTATAAACTAACCTTCTGATGTTCTTTGACGGAACAAGTATTCCTCGTTTCTCGAGGCTCTTAAACCGATCCCTTGCAAGGGTGCAACATGCCTTTCAAAATATACAAATGATGGCTTCTTCAGTTTTTCAGCTACCAAGAAAAGTTGGTTTTGGGGAAACAGTTGTATTACCTTCAGTTTACGTAATGACCCGGTCATCTCTTCTGTTAGGAGAACTTGAACAGGAGGAGCCTCAAATCTGAAATAACGGGCCGCATCGGTTAATTTTCCTCAATCCAAAAACTTTTAAGAACCATTAATTGACTGGAATGGTCATTAGCTAGCTAGAGATATAACGAGAATGTATGGGTGCAAAAGAGGATTCAGTTTCATACTTGTGCTTTCCCAGACGTGGAGGACGTATCTTCAGTACTTCCTGCTTAGCAATGGTTCGTCGTAAATGTTTATTCTGTTTCTCCTCATCTTCTCTGGCTATTTCTTCTAAGATATTGGGCAAGCTAGAGGGCCAGAAAACAAACGAAGAATAGTAAGAATAAGACTCTGTGTAGCTTTGATTTTGTAAGTAAACATATAATCATTATAATACATTATGAGTACAATATACCTGTCAATTTCGTTTGATATATTCTCTTTATATTTTTCCTGTGTCTCCTTCTTCCGCAGTGCCTTTTGTCTGGTTCGCTTATTTAATACAACACGGGTTACCCTCTTTGTTGTTCTGGCAAATCTGTAGCACAAATAATTCAAAAACATAAAATTCAAAATCTTCCTCGATAAGAATGTGCGAACAAAAAAATGAGTTCTCTGAAGAATTTCTGTTGAATTACATAAGGAGTGCATACTTGTTCCCAGCTTCTGACTCTTTATTCTCAACGTCTGCATCATCTTCATCTTCGCTAACATTGTCCACTTCAAGAAAGTACCTCTGAAGATAGTAATTACAACAGTCATATGGCTTAAACTATCAAATGCAATGCTCATATTGTCCATCGATTATTTTGTTACATATAATTAAAAGACTCACCTCGTCTTCGTCGATAGCATCTCCTTCAATAGTCAAAGGAACAGGTTCAGGCCCTAACTCAGTTTTGTAAACTTTCTGCATTTCTTGAGCAACGGCTTCAGCCAACATATCCTGCAATATAGAAATGAGGGAAGTCAATGCAAAATCTTCGCACATAAGAGATAGGGTTGTATGCGCACCGAAGACTTTTTACCTCATGACTTTCAGCTGTAGGGTTGTATGAGCATCCTTCAGGATCGACTTCTACTGCTGGAATAACCGAAGTTTTCTTTGAAATCTAAACACAAGAAAAAGTTTCTCGCCAACTGAGTCATGGTCTAGACCCAATTAAACTTTTTCCAATGCGAAAACAAACGATTTATTTACAGAGGAACAATACCTTTCTAGGGTTTCTGTCATCTGCTTCTGCAAGTTTTTAACAATAAAGACGTTACATCATGACATATACACCAAACGAAAAACAGCAAAGAAATGGATTCAGAAGGAACTTAAAAGTAGAATATTAAACTAAAACAAACCTTTACTATGATCATCCCACAAGTCAAACATTACAGAATCATCATCACCATTCTGCAGATAAAGAAAATGAGAAATTGAATCAGCCTCCAATGAAAATTTTAAGAGACAAAAAAAACATCTTTGAACTTCTGTAATGTCAAAACAATCGATCAATTAGTAACCTTTTGAGCTTGTTTAGGTGTATTGCTTTCTATAACGACTGTCTTCTTACTTATCTTTGACTTTGGCTTTGAAGATGATGACACTGACTGAACAAATGGGTTTTTCTTCAAAACACTCTCACAACGAAGCACTTTCTCTCTATGTTTCTCAATCTTTCGTTTCACCGGAATGTCTGATACGAAAAATCAAATCAATATCGAATCTTAACGTAATCCAAATACTAAACCTGAGATACGAGACCCAACACTAAACCTTTGAAAAATTAGGATGAAATGAGAGAGGTCAGAGGAAAAAACCATGGGATTTCTCGACGTGGAAGAGTTCGTCGCTAGGAGCGGCGGAGAGATTGCCGCCGGAGAGAGCGTCTTTGGTGGTTTTCTCGAAGAAATCTTCAATATCTTCGGTGCTAATGTTAGCTCTCCATGCTTTTTTCCCTTTCCTTGAAGTCTTCGTTTTCTTCCCCATCTCTCTCTCTCGGCGGCGCGAAAATTGATTCAGTGTCGAGAAGAGAAGAAAAGGAGTTTTACCCAAAAAAAAAAAAAAAGAAGAAAAGGAGAAGATGAAGATGAAGATGATGATGATGCTTTGGAGAAGAGGACACTAAATGGGTTTAGGGCTTAGAAAGTAACTTAATGGGCCTTAAATAGCTCTCCTTTTTGTTGAATATGTTTTTCAACAATCCTAGAACCTGAGCTTAAGGATTTAGCTTTTTTTTGGAGAACAGGTTGAGATCATTAGAGTTTAGGTCAGTTGTTTTTGAAAATATTATAGACTCGATTTCCAATACTCGATACCGAGTAACACTTTCTATTAAGAATCAAATCACAACAGTGATCGGTTTTACACACAGTTTCACAATCCTTCTCAAAGAACAAGCTCTTGAGCAGATCTCTAATCTCTCAACTCTCTTGTTCAACCAAAGAACAAAAACAAAAACTCACGTTTCTTAAAACTCTGTTTTTTTTTGCTCAAAGCCCAAGAATGATCCTCTCATCCTTTTATTTCTCTTGGATTCTAAGTATCTTCTAGTTGCTATCTTCTGTTTTCCTAATATCTTGAGTATCTCCTTTTTCACGTGATCTTCAAGATATTGTGTTTCCATTTATTATTTCAAAGCCACGTCATTTAACTTATGTCAGCTCATCCATTCTCTGATCCAATAGCTTCTTCTTGTTTCAACAGGTACGAGCATGCCACAGCTCCTTTTCAGTTTTGCTCATTCCTTTCTCTATTAGGAAGTTGTGATCTCGGTTTGGTTTTCTTACTAGCCGTTTAAGGGTTAAGCGGGTAGAGCTAGAGGTGTGCTCGATTTACTAGTTAGGGACTATGGTTTCTCCGGTTTGTCAATCAGGTTGTATTTAGAGTGCTCGTCTTTTGGTCGATGTTAGATTAAATTGGTTCAGTTAGTAGTGCTTTCTTTCACCGCTTGGATGGGTTTCATCGGTTTCTTGTGGCTCTATCAGAAGAAGAGCAATATAATAAGTTTCCGGTTGAGTTTTCTATTCCATTATTTCGGCTTGTCTTCTCAGCTCCACTACTCCTCCAATCGATCTCGCTTGTCTCTTAGTTTGGTTTTATGCTTTTAGTTTTTTATTGTTCATCTGATAGATTCTTGGTCCGTTGTATTATCTTGTCAACGAAATACTTTTGTGGTTTGGCTTCGGGGTTATAACACTAGACTCGTCGGCTTTTGTCTCCGGAAAGGGTAATCATTTGCCGGCTTTGATTTGTATCTTTGGCTTCATGTGGTTTGATAATAAAATTCATCTTCTTTCGGATGGAAAAAAAATCATTTAGATTTTTTTAAAATTTAGTTCTATTAAAAACGATGATTATATCGGTCTCAACTAGCACCATGCCATCTAGTGACGGACCCAGAAATTATTATAACCTAAATTAAAAAGTTAATAAAATAAAATAAAATAAAAAAGAAAAATGGGTGAAAGGAGGAATCCATCTCATGGAAAAGCAGGCTCTAAAGACAATATTTACCACTTGAGTTGATGAGTTTTACTAAAATTTCTATACTAAACAACTATATATTTAGATTTTGGATGGATCAATTGACACCCCATTCTCTTTAGTAGATCCGCCTTTAATGCTGCCACGATGAACAACTTCACGAACAATAATTCGATGGTGCAGTTTTTCTCATAAATTTGAAGTTACGATAATCGATTCTACATAAACAACTTTTGAGATGTAAAACTCTTTAAACTTTTGATCACTAAACCAAATTATGATTGTTCTTTTTCTTTTCGGCGAATATAATTTTCATTTCTTCTTCTTGAAATTCTTGTCTCCTCTTTTCATGTCCTCATCATCTATCATATTATTGTTTCCTATCTTGGATTCTAAATGGAATATCAATTATAGTTTTCGTTCTAATTATGTTCTCACAAAGCATCGTCCTGAATTTCTGTTTGTCCGTCTCATTATAAACTATAAATTAGAATAATGTCTTGTTAAGGTGTGTTTCTCTCCCTCATTTCTGCGGGATTCCAACAAATAAGGTTTGTGAAAAGTTTAGATATATTTAGTTTATACCTAGACATGCACACGTCACGTATATATGTTAGCATATATGTACGAAGTCATATATTATTAAGTGATAAATAGGTTTTTTTCTCCCTACATTATTCTGATATATAAATGTGAGGATGTAAATGATTGAGCAATGTCTATTATTTGATCAAAATACTATACAAAAACATCAAAAATAAAAGATCTTTTTAAAACAAATGAATGATGTTTGATAGCACAAAGCCGCCCCCGTGACCTAATTCTCATTTGATTCTTTTGTCACATTCAAGAAGAGAGTGGGGCAGATCAATTTGCTAAACCCTGACTACAACATATTATTGTAAATTCTTCTTCTTAAGATATATATATACGTTCGATATTATTTTGTCCTTTTGGTCTGTTCTCCTCCACGTATGGTCCATCCAATATGTTATATCTTGGAGTTTGATTAATAACTAGTCGTTCTTAACATTGATGTGCCAACATGGAGAAGAAACAACGAGAGATAAATATTTGTATTCTAATGTCATGATGATAGATTGAAACTTTGATGCAACGTTTGATTTCTGATTAAAATATATATATATACACATATATATAATGATAGCTTTGAATGATCATATGATAAACCTAATATTGATTTTTGCCCGAGAAGATACTAATGTCTCGTATATAGTAGTGGTTCATAAGTCGGGCGTATAAAATTTGCAAACTACCATAGGAATCCTTTTCCTAATACGTCGGAAACAATCTAATAATTATTTTCCAAGTGGAAATATTCTATGAATTTTAACATTTTGACCCCCAAAAAATTACTCTATGAATATTAGATTTCAATAGTCTTTTTCTTATAACATATTGTAAAAACAAAATGATACCAAAAATGAAGTGTATTCCACCAAAAAAATATAATTCATATTGGGGGAGAAGACAAAAGAGATATAGCTGTCATAAACACGAGACTCTTTTATAATTTTTAATGTATATTTACATAAATAAATAGATAATATGGAATAGGGGAAAAATATAAATTAATTTTACTTGTTTTGCTAAAATGATCATTGATCATTTCTAAGCCAAACACTTTTAGAAGTGAAACGATGACAATTTACCTCTTTGTAGCCATTAGAATTCAGATGTCGATAGCGACTCTCTATACATACATAATATATAGTCTTATTCATAATATAAACTCATCATATTATGATCCCATATGTGTTTTTAATTTTCCAGTCGATATTAACTAAACCAGTACGTGGTTGGTGAAAATGCATGATATCTACATTGTATATAACTATTATGTGTACATAGTTATTTTGGCTGTGTTGCCTAATATGTCCTTGAAATATACTCTATTTACTTATATATAATCTTCTAGACATAATGACATTTTGGTAAATCTCTTACAAAGCAATTTCTTAATATCAAAGTTTCTCTGAAATGACTTCACAAATAATATATCGGGATATACTATAATCTGACATGCGGAGGAATCGTGGTAAGTACTAAACTCTTGTCATTCAATTTTAATGCATAAGTACAATGTATCGAGCTAAACACACACACACACACATGGTACCTAGGGTATGCGAGAGATGAAGAAAATCAAGGGTGCATTTTTGCACCAAAAATCTAAATTAAAGAAAACAAGCAGAGAGTGCCTAAAGTCGAAGAAGAGGAGAGAAAATAGTAGAATGTCCAAATGGACTAAGCTATAGGCATGAAAGAACAAAGGGTTTGATGAAACAACGAGACTTGTGTGTATAAGTGTTGTTTTGTTGTGATGAGTAATTGGCAAACATGTGAATTGGTGGGTACGTTTGTTTGTCCATCTCCAATATAGACAATCTTCTACACTATATATATACCAACTCTAGTTATCGATCCCAACTTATAGTCTTACATGAACACATTAACTAAAGCCATGGAGGAACATGATTTAATAGATCCATTTTTAACTTGAGATCGATCCATCAAATCATTCTATATGTAATGGGAAGGCAAAATTGTTAGGAATCAAACTTTATATGACTATGTATTTTGAAAGACGTGACTTTACATAGGTGTTTGTTCGAAAATGGGATCTCTCTATATGCATAGATGTACACATTATTTTTTTTAAAAAAATAGACATGCACATATACGTGTAATATACGGCATGCATATGTATATTTATACGCAGAGATCAAACGATAGAGAGGACAAGAGAAGATGAAGAATAGGTGAAGAGAGAGAGAGAGAGGAAGATGTATGTGTGTTCATAAAGATCCCCGTGAGGAGTGTTTGGAGGCATTCCAAAATCACAACTAACATTCTTTTGTTTGCTTTTATCCTCTTCTTCACTTCTTTCGATGCTCCCAAATTTTTATTTTCCTTTTTTGATTTCACAAATATATATTAATTCCTCCCCCCATATATCACGAGCTCATCGATCATCCTCTTTCATGTCCCGATTTTTCTTTTTTACTTTACTCTCTTTTAAGTATCCTATTAACATTATTGAAGTGTTACACATATATATAACCTAGTCACTAAGTTCGAATGAGTTTCTTTTGTTGTTGTTGTAATGATCATAACGAATTGGAAGTAAATGGTACTTGCATCTCTATAGATTGAATAGAAATTTTATCAAAAAGATAGATGGTGATGTCTTTTTGTTAGTTGTAAAACTTAGAGCATCTCCAATGGTGTTACCACCACTGGAGTCCTTAGCTCTTTTTAAATTAATATATTTTTTGTTTTGTTTTTGTTTGAATAGTGAAGGATCTCATTCAAAAATACA
>OVAN01003711.1:10248-28097 GCA_900406275.1 Anastatica hierochuntica
GGGGTTTAGGATTTAAATATATGGAGTCTTTCAATGATGCGCTTTTAGCCAAGCTTTCCTGAAGATTATTGAAAAACCCCAACTCCTTGGTTGCTCGAATTCTATTGCGAAAATATTGCCACTCTTCCTCCTTCATGGAGTGTTCTCTGCCTTCAACGATGTCCCATGGTTGGCGTGGGATTATGGCGGGTCGTGAGGTTTTGTGCCAAGGAATTGGTTGGGTTATTGGCGATGGTACGGATGTTCGTGTCTGGGGTGATTGTTGGCTATCCACGTCATCCCCGGTGTCGATTGTGGGCCCGCCTCTGTTGGAGTTCCAAGATTTAAGAGTCTTCGATTTATTGATGGCTCAACCTCGTGGTTGGAATTGGGCAGTGACTAATGAGGTTTTACCTCACTATGTGTCCTTTATCTCCAATCTGGTGTTAGAATCGTCTACCCGGCGTGACTCCCTTGTCTGGTTATATAATAAAAACGGGGATTACACTTGTAAAAGTGGTTACTCTCTGCTGGTGGCCGGGGAGTCAAGAGTTGAAGGTGGCTTTAATTGGATGAGGAATATCTGGCGAACAAAGGCCCTCTGTATACTACAAAATTTCCTGTGGAAGTCGATGTGTGGGATTTATCTGTCCGGGCGACGCTTCATGCACGGGGAGTTCTTGATGATCCTTCCTGCCCGCGGTGTGGTTTGCCAGAGACAATTGATCATGTGCTGCTCCAATGTGTTTTTGCGCAGAGGGTCTGGGAGGATGTGCCCCTCGTCATCCCTACTTTCCCAGACTCTCCTTCCTTGTTTTCTTTACTCGCTGTCATGCATACATCTAAGGCTTTGTCACCAACGGGCTTGGGTAACGTGGATGTTTACACATGGGTGTGCTGGCAGTTGTGGAAGGCTAGGAACCGTCTGATTTTCAATAGGGAGATGCTTCAGGTGCATGAGGTAATACATATTTCTCTTGCCGGTGCCCGTGAATGGCAATAGGCTGCCTCTCTTCAAGCAAAGGTGGTTAGTCATCGCTCACCTTCTTTGGACGGTACAAATGTTCTACTAATGACCTTGCCTGTAATACCCTCGAACAAGATTAGGTCAAAGTCAACTCAATTGGCCGCACAACAATCAAACAAGAACATGGACGACCAACTAAGTAACTCTCACCCACGTCTCATTTAGAGATGTTACAACTACATATCCAGAAAATTTAACCCAAGGTTCTCAGAACACATCCGAGTTCCCTAGATCAATATTTGAATATGTGTATCCTAACAGACTCAAGCTAAGGCTTCGCAACCCTAGTCTGAATTCATTAGTTGGTTCGCTCTGGACAAGGACTAATATCATATGAAACCCACATTTTCTTTTCAAACCATACTTTGTATATGTCATTTAGATTCAAACCATATTAAACACTTATAGGCTCGACCGTTATCGTAAACATACTACTTTTACAAACATACATTGTCTTTTCAAAAAGGCAGCAAATCTACACCAACAGCTAATGCTTCTTCAAAACCCGTTTATTATTTCACTATGGTTACCTGCAAAACAAAGAGTCTAATGAGCAACTATTTTGCTCAGTGAGTTCGATTACACATTACCCCATTCCCACATGCAACGATCTCAATCAAACACATATAACAATTCAAACGTAGCATAATTCAAATCACAACCATCCACTCGCTCGAGAGTGGTTGATCCCATTGGATCATCGAGGCTTGCCCCTCACCATTGGTTAATCCACCCACTATAAACCATAATTCATCACTCAACAATCCACAATTCACGATCCATCACACATCCCTTCGTGCACCCATAGAGCCGATAGTCTGGATCACACACACTTACCGCATTGTCATGCACTCTGCCTACACCGGTCGATGGTAGCTAGCCCTATCACCGTGCTCAATATAACCTACCGAGACTAATTATAGGTGGATACCAATGACTCTCACGACACCCTACTCGAGTGCCAGACTCACACTACGAGTTCCTCACCAAGCGAACCCGTCGCAATCAAATCCAGATTCTTCACCAAGCGAACCCGGGACAAACAAGTTATATCGTCCAAATCGAGGTTCAAATGGTACAACACAATTATCATGCATATAATATCACATCACAACATACATGTTATACCCCCCGAGCCGAGGCCCAAACGATATAACCCAATATCTCTCACAGCAGCATGCATCACACAATCATCAAATATCACATAAATAACATGCCATCAATCACCATGCATCACACAATCACCAATCATCAATATCACACAATCATCATCTTTAACCATTTACTTACTTCCGTCCATTTACTTATCCATTTCATAATCCTACGATTCAACATGCAACACACAATCTTTCGTTTTTTAGGCGCTAATCGCACCAATAACATCAAACCCCAACCGAAACTCACCTGGGCATTCGAATGATTAACGTGTTCCTATCTCGCGGTCGGCTCGACTCAAAATCTCTATCGAACTATTCCTAGAACAATCGAATACCTGATGTTCGAAACACAAAAAACTATTTAGTCCTAAGCTAATTATTTACTAAACAAAAATTTAAAGCTAGGGTTTTAGGCTTACTTTATAACTTGAGCTATGAAGGTCTTCTTTAGGTTTGGGATGAGAAAAACTAAAGGGATGGAAGGTTTTATATAGAGATGGGGTGAGGAGGTTAAGCAAGCACGAGGTGGCATGGCTTCCCCCATCTTCTTCATGGATGCAACACATGTCACGCGACTCACTGGAGGCTGCTGCATCACTCAAAGCAGCTGCACAGCTACTTCCAGATGCACATTATGACTAAACTAAAATTTAAAACTAGGGTTTTAGTCTTACCTTATGACTTGAGCTATGAAGGTCTTCTTTAGGTTTGGGATGGGAAAGACTTAAGGATGGAAGGGTTTATATAGGGATGGGGAGAGGAGGTTAAGCAAGCACGAGGTGGCATGGCTTCCCCCATCTTCTTCAGGGATACGACACATGTCCCGCGACTCATCGGAAGCTGCTGCATCACTCAAAGCAGTTGCACAGCTACTTCTGGATGCAAAATACCGAATATGTCCCGTAATATTCCGAACGTTTTGTGTTCGAATCCAAGCATCCCGTAAGCCATCCCGATCAACATAAAATAATTTATTCTGACCAACTTCGTCATTTTCTCAACCATTAGCCTTCTAATTTATTTCTAAGGTCACTCTTACCCTAATAACTAGAAACTAAATTTCTGACATTTCTAAAACGATTTATGTCGAACCGCGAGCATTTCCGACCCACTACATTTTCCAAAAAATCTATCCGAAAAGAAAATTTTCAAGCACAACAAGCTACTCAAGCAGCTGAAATCCCGAGCTGCTGAGTCATCGAGGAGCTTGGTTGGTTTAGAAAGCAAGCAGGCAGCTTAGCCATTGACCTACTTCCGAATCCAAAATAATTTTTGACCATTTTCCTGATCATCTAGGACGTTTCATGTTGAACCATCGTCATTTCCAATCCACTAAATTTCTCGAGGAATCTTCTAGAACCGTTATTTCTTCCTAATTCCAACTTTAAATTTTTGAGCTTCTCTGAAGCAGCTCAACTAGCACTCAACATACCGCTCCACACTATCTGGCCCATTCGGCATGCATCTTTTGCGATTTATCACTCCTCAAGCATTTCAATTAGTCTTAAGTAGAAGTCTTTCTGACCAATCTTAACTGTGCCTCGACCATTCAATTCTATAATATTCTCTCATGTTAAACCTATTTTGAGGCTTTATTCATACCTTTCTCAATTGATAATACCCAAACCGTTCACTAAAACCGTCTTGGGTTCATCTCCTTGGCTATTATCCTTCTTCGGCCACTAATTGGATCTCGCCTGTTTTTTTTTTAATTCTTATTGAGGGTCATTACATTTTATGTGGATTACAGTGGTTGGGTACATGCATCATGGGATTCCACTTCTAAGAAGTATGGTATGGGATGACATTATGCTGCTCTGAATGGACCTACTTTGGCTAGGTATGTCTCTTCCAAGGAGGGGTTACCATCGGCTCTGGCGGCGGAAGTCTTGGCTGTTTGGACAGCGCTTAGACAGGCTCTTGTGTTAGGGATAGATGAGTTGCGGCTGCACTCTGACTCCCAAGTTTTGATCAATTTGATCAATCATGGCGAAAACCATATTGACATCCTTGGTTTTCTTACAGATATCAAGGGTCTTATCCCTTGTTTTCCCTCTGTTTTTTCTTTTATTCCTAGAAATGTGAATTCTATTGCGGATTCGTTAGCACACCGAGCACTTTTGGCTCAAGATTCTTCAGTACGTGAAGTATAATAAAATGTTTCTTTTGTGACAAAAAGAAAGGTTTACTAGATTTTGACTCGCACTTTGAAAGCCCGAGATTCAATTTTTGGATATAATATAATATAAAATGAGACTTAAAGATGATATGAGTTTTTATGATAAATAAACTATATTAAAGACTTTTAGTATTAACGACATAGGTTGTCGATGCCAAAATAAAAATTAGGTTCTACTACCATAAATTTATGTCACGGACTAAACAATTACACGAATATAGTCAATTCATTTGTATTATCGTTCTCAGATTTCTTATTGTGAAATTCATATAATTTATTTTAAATATATAATAACTCTTATATTGAAAAATTTTATAATTTGAATTTCGTTATCTTTATATTTAATTTTTTCTATGAGCGGTATTCAATGTTTTTCAAATCGGACCGGTCCGAGGCTCGGACTGGGTTCGACTGCAAACAAGAATATAGTCGGGTTGGAACTATTATAAACCCAAAGAAAATTACACAAAAGACTAGATTAAACCGCTAAGGAACTGGAAACCGACGAACCGTTGAACTTGATTCGAACTGAGTTCAATTCTTAAACATGAAATTTAATTTATTTATTATTTATTTTACTTTTTTTGGAACATTGCACTTTTAGTTTTTAAAATATTATGATTTTAAGTGTTTTGTTTAATATTTAAGACAATATATTTATTCTCAACTATAATATTCTATTAAAATAAAATATTTATTTTCAATTACAATTTTATTTGTAAAAATATCATTAAATCCGGTTGAACCTGGTCACACCACATCGATTCACGATCCAAGAAATTATTCAGTTTGATTATCAGTTCGATTTTGAAACAATTGAATATTATACATATTTAATGATTTCAAAACTGTCTTTTTGTAATTGTAGTTACTAAACTTCTTTTTTTTTGTCATCTGTAGTCTAATGTCAAATAGTTTCTCTCACTAGAGGCATGTGCAAGGTTCGAACCCTGACTTCGTCAGATGGCAGTAGAGGTGGGGAACCACTGGTCCACTTGCTCATCTCACTAAACTTAAATTTAAATACTTTTTTTGGAATCTTATTATAAACTGAAAAGACAATCATTCACTAATTAACTAAATTAATTAGATGAATTAATGAATTGAATAATCAAGTTTGACATATTATTGTGCATAACTAAAAAATTAATATAAGAGTCCAAAATTTCTAATATCACCGGGTAGACAAGATTGTTGTGCTTCTGTTTTAATAGCATAGACATTTGTATCATCCATGAGTTTAAAATAATAATTAAGTTAACCCACAATTGTTAAGACCTTGACTGTTTATAAGTTTTACAATGGCTTTTGATTTTTGTTTCTCTAAAATCTATTTTTTAGCCAATCATGAATTTGTAGATTTTAAAATAGTTTTCAGATTTCAGATTTTTGATTTTAGATTTTTGCTTTATGGATTTTTAGTTTTCATTTTGTGTAACTTTTATTTTTTTAAAATCTCATGATATTTGATTTTTAGATTTTATGAACAAAGCATAAAAACTACTCAAAGTTTAGATTTCCTATAATTTCGGGAATCCAATTTTCTCAAAATGATGAGTGGTGAAATTTTTTTGAAGAATCAAAAACCAAAAATAAGTGCAAAAACCATTACCAATCAAGATTTATAAAAAAAATATATTTTAAAGGTTTTTTCTTGTATGTACAAAATCCAAAATCCAAAAATTATGAGATTCTCGTGGTTTTTTTTCTCTTCCTAATTATGGTTCTAACCTTTTTTCAATCAATTTATTTATTCAAAACGTCAATATAAAATTAACTTATGAAATAAACTTATAAATATTGAGAAATAGGCGGACTATATATTTAGTCGGACTATATATCTCCGCTGGAAACAATGAGAAATAGATTGGCTATATATCTAGTCAGTCTAAATAGCCGTTGGCAAGTAAGGAGAAAATAGTCAGACTATCTATCCATTAGAAAATGGAAGGAAACCATTAATGAGTTTAGCTCCAACTCATTTATTTTGAGTTTTAAATTTGAAGTTGTCTTCTTCTTCTTTAGTTTTCCTATATAAGAATATGTAATTGTAATGCTAAAGCTATCATGAAATAGAGAAATATTTTTTGAGCAAATCCTCTCTTCTCTCCTCTTATCTCCTCTTATCTCAACAACAATCTCTTCTTCTCTTACAATGTTCTTTACTTCTATACACTAAATCTTCTTAATTCTAACATGGTATCAGAGCCTAAGGCTCATTCTATTTGATTCTACTCCATCTCATTCTAAGTTTTTTCGTAAATCTCTTTCTATTCTTTCTTACTCTGCACATTTCTTTCTTAAAATCTAATCTGTTTTTGAGGAAAATGCTATGGAAAACACAAAGATCCTTGTCATTCCAATCACTTTAAAAGGAGAAAACTATCTCCTATGGTCAAGGCTAGCCAAATCAGCCTTATGTGGTTGAGGCATGTGGAAGCATGTTGAAGAAGAAGCTCCCAAGACCAAGAGCCAAGAAGAAGAGGGCAAAGGAATAGCCCTTGAAGATGAAGAAAAATGGTTCCATGAGAAGCAAAGTGTGCTGTCCATACTTCAAACCTCCCTTGAAGCATCTATCTTAGAAGCTTACTCTTATTGTGAAACCACAAAAGAGCTATGGGACACACTAAAGAAAGTTTATGGCAACTCCTCCAACATTGACCGAATATTTGAAGTAAAAAGAGCTATCAATGAGCTGAATTGGAAAATTTTGGGAAACAACATTTTGGGAAATTTAGATCCATTTGGGCTGAATTGGAGATGCTAAGACCAAGCACAACCGATCCTACAATTTTAAATGAAAAAGGGAACAAGATAAAGTGTTTGGTCTTCTCTTGACAATGAGTCCCATCTAAAACGACCTCATCAAGCACATACTAAGAGTTGACAAGTTACCCTCTCTTGATGATGTATGCTCACAAATTCAAAAGGAACAAGACTCCCTTGGACTTTTTGGTGGAAAGGGGGAACTTGTTATGGCAAACAAGGGGTACTATAGGCGTGATGAGGGAAAGAGGTGCGACCATTGCATGAAGGAGGGACATACTAAGGAAGGTTGCTGGATCTTACATCCCCATCTCAAGCCAAAATTTGTCGGGTTTAAGCCAAAGAGGGCAAATGCGGCAACAAGAGCTAATGAAAAGCCTACTAACTCTTCTTCCCACGGAAAAGGAGAGTAGTTCAAGGCCTTGGCAGCCTCTATGATGAGTGCTCAATCCGAAATGGTGAAAAAATCAGACCTTGAACCACTCATCAAAGCAATCCAAGAGAACTCCAGTAATGTATTTGGTAAAACATTTTTGCATCAAATAGTACTAAACCATTAATAGTGGATTCGGGGGCATCTCATCACATGATTAGTACTAAAACCTTGCTTGAAAATGTGAAACCATCTTTAGGGAATGTTATAGTTGCAAATGGTCATAGTGTTCCAATTAAAGGAGAAGCAATTCATAGGCTATTTAATAAGGAATCAAATGCTCTTTATGTGCCTAGTTTTACTTCAAATTTATTATCGGTTAAAAGGACTACTAATAATCTAAATTGCAATGTTATTTTCAGTCCTAATGATGTTCATTTTCAGGATATTAAGACAAGTAAAGTGTTTGGCAAAAGAATAACAAAGGATGACTTGTATATGCTTGAAGACACCAAGCCATTACTAGATCTTCCTCATGCTTTTAATAATGCATTGTGGCATGCTAGACTAGGACATCCTCATTCTCGAGCTTTAGAAATATTATTTCCTAGTGTTTCTTTTAAAAATCATGAGTGTGAGGCTTGTATTCTAAGTAAACATTGTAGGTGTGTTTTTCCCAAGTCTTTAACTATTTACAAAAAATGCTTTGATCTAATTCATTTGGATGTTTGGACCGCACCATGTTTATCTAGAGATAATTACAAGTATTTTGTCACATTTATTGATGAAAAATCGAAATACACTGGGATAACATTAATGCCTTCTAAAGATAGAGTGTTGTATGCCTTTATTAATTTTCAGAATTATGTGACTAATCATTTTGATGCCAAGATCAAAATTCTTAGGTGCGACAATGGTGGAAAATACATAAGCAATCCATTTTAACTTCATCTTAACAAGCATGGAATACTCCATCAAACTAGCTGCCCATACACTCCTCAACAAAATGGAGTAGCCGAAAGAAACAATAGGCATCTAATGGAGGTGGTGAGATCTATGATGTTTCACACAAATGTGCCAAAGAATTTTTGGGGGGGATGCGGTTTTATCCGCTTGTTATCTCATTAACCGACTTCTCAACAAAATTCTCAAAGACGAATCTCCATATGAGGTACTAAATGACGCCAAACCCTCTATTAATCACTTACGAGTTTTTGGATGTGTTTGTTTTTTTTAGTGCCCAAAGATCTAAGAAACAAACTTGAAGCTAAGAGTAAAAAAGCAATGTTCATTGGATACTCTACCACTCAAAAGAGCTACAAATGTTATGCTCCGGAATCAAAGAAGATGATGATCTCAAGAGATGTTCACTTTATGGAATCAAAGGGATATTTCAAGAAAAGAGATTAGGAAAGTTTGAAGGATATATCTAGCTCCTTTTTGGATAGAGCTAATAATCTCAAGATAATCCTTGAAAGTCTTGGTATTAGTAGCTTGAATCTCCCTAGAAGGACTGAGACTCATGGAGAACACCATAGAGAGGACCCTCCCTTTGATCATGAGGGGGAAAATAATGATGATTCCAAAGCTTCATCAAGTCATTACAAAAGGGAAACTCAAGGAGAAGAAGAAACCGAAAGTCATGAAGAATCTGAAACTCCACATAACATTGAGGATGTAATTCAAGAGCAAGAAGAAGCAACTCAAGAAGAATCTAAGACCATTGAAGAAATACAACCGTTGAGAAGAAGTACAAGGATAAGAAAACCATCAAAGTGGGTAAACACAAAGGTGTATTACAATCATGAGGTTGTGTCTCATCCCATTCAAGCAACTTGTTCTCTAGCCATGTATCCTCAACAACATCAAGTCTTCATGGCCAACTTGGATGAGCAATGCATACCAAGAACGTATGAAGAGGCCAAAGAGCACAAGGTTTGGAGAGATACTGTTGGGAATGAGCATAAGGCTATGGATGCAAATGGAACATGGTTTGAATTCAAATTACCAAAAGTAAAGAAAGTCGTGTCATGTAAATGGGTCTTCACCATCAAGTACAAAAGTGATGGAACAATTGAGAGGCATAAAGCGAGACTAGTTGCAAGGGGATTCACCCAAGTTTATGGAGAAGACTACATAGATACGTTCGCATCCGTTGCAAAGCTCTATACATTTCGAATTGTATTGTCTCTTGCCGTCAATCTAGAATGGGATCTTTGGAAAATGGATGTCAAGAATGCATTTCTACAAGGTGAGCTAGAAGATGAAGTCTATATGCATCCTCATCCGGGCTTAGAACATATTGTCAAACCCGGAAATGTGCTACGACTAAAAAGGCTATCTACGGACTTAAGAAATCTCCAAGGGAATGGTATCAGAAGTTGAGTACGACACTTAATGGAAAAGGCTTTAGAAGATCCGAAGCGGACCACACGTTATTCACACTACCTAGTCTAAATGGCATAGTGGTTATTATTGTCTATATGGATGATATTATCATCACGGGAAGTGACAAAGAAGGTGTACAATCCACAAAGGTATATCTTAAATCCATCTTTGATACTAAAGATTTGGATGAACTAAAGTACTTCCTAGGAATAGAAATATGCCGATTTAAAGTGGGGATATTTCTATCTCAAATAAAGTACACACTTGATATGTTGTGTGAGATAGGTAAACTTGAAGGAAGAATAGCCAAAACACCTCTTGAATATGGATACAAACACCACGTAAGGGAGAGTTTGAGGATGAACTGTTTGAAGATGCAAAGCTATATAGAAGAATGATTGGAAAGCTTATCTATCTTACTATCACAAGACTGGATATATGTTTTGCCGTGAATCAAGTGAGTCAATACATGAAAGCTCCGAAGATGCATCATTGGAAGATGGTGGAAAGAATCCTTAGTTACTTGAGTGGATCTTCAGAACAAAGAGTATGGATGGGTTGTAACAAGAATACCAAGATAGTAGGATATTGTGGTGCGGGTTGGGCCGGAGATAGGAATGATAGAAGATCTACTACCGGCTATTGCGCTTTCATAGGAGGAAACTTGATTACTTGGAAGAGTATGAAGCAAAAGGTGGTGTCATGTTCTAGTACTGAGACCAAGTATCGAGCTATGAGGAGGCTCACAAATGAGCTGGTTTGGATTAAGACTTAATCACGGATTTGGGTATAGAGTCATCAAGACCGATCACAATGCATTATGATAATCAATCCGCAATACATATAGCCTCTAATTCGGTGTTCTATGAAAGAACAAAGCACATAAAGATAGATTGTCACAAGGTTCGACAAATGGTTGAGAAAGGAGTCATATTGTCGTGCTATACAAGAAGTGAAAATCAATTAGCGGATATTTTTACCAAAGTTACAAGCAAGAAGACATGTGAGTCCATCCTTCTAAGACTTGGACTCACTAACATTCGGAGATGAAGACCTCTAACCATGAGGCATTGTACTCTTTTTCCTAAGTGTGGTTTTATTCCAAGGGGTTTTCCCACTTAGGTTTTAATGAGGCAATGATTCATGGTTCCAATCTTAGCTATAGTAAGGCCCTATAGTTAAGCTTGAGGTGGAGTATTGAGAAATAGGTCGACTATATATCTAGTCGGACTATATATCTCCACTAGAAGCAATGAGAAATAGATTGGCTATGTATCTAGTTAGTCTATACAGTCGTTGTCAAGCAAGGAGAAAATAGTCAGACTATCTATCCGTTGGAAAAAAAATATTCAGACTATCTATCCATTGGAAAAAGGAAAGAAGTCATTAATGAGTTTAGCTCCAACTCAGTTATTTTGAATTTTGAATGTGAAGTTGTCTTCTTCTTCCTTAGCTTTCCTATATAAGAATATGTAATTGTAATGCTAAAGATATCATGAAATAGAGAAATATTTCTTGGGAAAATATTCTCTTCTCTCCTCTTATCTCAACAACAATCTCTTCTTCTCTTGCAATGTTCTTCACTTCTATACACTAAATTTTCTTATTTCTAACAATATGCACTTCTATCAATAAATATTTGATATTTTTAGATACTTTTATAAGTTGTATTTTTATTAAAGTTATTTATTTTTTATTTTACTAACTTTTAAACATTACGACAAATAAAGGTTAAATAAAAAAAAAATTAAAAAATTTAAAAATTGTATAATTTTGTTTTTGTTTTGGCAAAAACAAAACCAGTAAAAACATCTACAACATAACAAAAAAAAAACTAAAACTCTAAATTTAAAATCCAAAATCTAAAGTTCAAAAACCATTTTAAAAACTACAAATACTCCATTTTTTTTATCAACCAAACACTAAATCAGATAGTCATTCCGGAATTGGTTGCCCAATTCGGAAAAGAGGAATCTACAAAAATAGAATCAAATTGTAAACAGCGAGATCCTCGAGCTAGGCTGTATGCTTGTGTATTTGCTGTGCGCTTGATTTTTGATAATGTGAATCCTGGAAGTTGATCACGAAGGCGACGAAAATCTTGGACGTATGTATAAAAAGCTGGCCAATCATCTGGGTCTTGTAGAATCGTAATTAGCACCCTGCAATCGGTCTCAAAGAACTGACAGTTGATGTTTCTATTTATCAATTCTAACATGGCCCATAGAAGCGCTTCCAATTCGGAATGCAAAGGTGAAAGACTTCGGCGGAGACACTTCGCACCAAGTAGCACTATCAAGTTATCCTTGTCCAGACAAATCCAACCTAATCCAGAAAAGGGTTCTGCTTGTTTCCACAATCCATCCGTACGGCACCGCATTTCAACAGAACTTGTGTTATCTAAAATTTCCCCACCTTCATCCGGCGGAGGGTTTACCTGAGCTTCCTCCCAGGCCATCATTTCCGTCTCTGCATTTTTCAGTAGTTCCTCAACTTCTATGTGGAGACCTTGGAAAACCTTTTGGTTCCTCGCCTTCCAAATCAACCATAAGACCCATGGGAAAAGAGCACCAACGTTCTCCTGGAGGCGTCGAGGGTTCCGCCAGAAAAGATAGTCCATATTGGAAAAAATTGAATCGGTTGGAAACTCCTCATGATTTGATGGGTTATGACTAAAATTCCAGATATTCCCAAGGGCTTCACACCCAAAGAAAACATGGTTGATGGTCTCCTCAGCAAGACCACAACGTTTACACACTGTGTCACAAGGGATCCCCCGCCCACTTAATTCAGTCGTTACCGCCAAACTCCCAATAATAATTTGCCAAAGGAAATGTTGTATCTTCAGTGGACAATTTACCGTCCAAGGGAAAGCTTTCAAAGCCTCCAAGCCCGGTCCCCAACCATGGTTATTTATCCGATTTATCGCCACCAAATTCAAAAACTTATACCCCGACTTTACCGTGTATTGTCTTGATTTCGTGTAATGCCAAACTAAACCATCATAAGTTGTGGTCCGGCTTGGTTGGATACCGCGTATAAGCCCAATATCTTCGGGATCCATAAGTTCCTGTAAAATTGGCAAATGCCACTTCCGTGTTAGAGGATCAATTAAATGTTGGACTTGTAGCCGAGGATGCCACGCCCGACCTCGGCCTCTTGCTGGTCTGGGAACTCCATCTGGTAACCACGGGTCATGTCACACATATGTATTAATTCCAGAGCCAATCCTTATCCTAACACCTTTTTGTAACAATTCTTTCGAGGAAAAAATACTCCTCCAACCGTAAGAGGGTAAATGTGGCTTTTTAGCATTTAAAGGATGAACCTTCCTGAAATATCGCCCCCGTAAAACTCTAGCCACCAACGAGCCTGGAAACTGAATTAGTCGCCAATACTGTTTGGCCAACAAGGCCGTGTTAAAGTCCTCGAGAGAGTTGAAGCGAAACCTCCTCCCTCTTTTGGAATACATAATTTGTCCCATGCAACCCAATGGAGACCGCGGTTACATCCATTGGAACTCAACCAAAAATTTGCAATCGCAGACGTTAACTGCGAAATCAATCCTTGAGGAAGCTTAAAACATGACATGACATAGTTGGGGAGCGCAAGAGCAACATATTTTATCAGAATTTCCTTGCCTCCTTTAGAAAGAAATTTGGAAGACCACCCATTAACTTTTGCACCCAATCGTTCCTTGACAAAATTGAAGATCTGACTTTTTGGCCCGCCCAAGCTTTGCGGGATTCCCAAATAGTTACCCATGCCTCCTTCCGCTGAAATACCAAGTTTAGCCTTCATTAAGACATTAGTCTGATCCGGAACATTCCGACCAAAAACAACTGACGATTTATCAAAGTTAATTACTTGCCTAGATGCCACCCCATACTCCTGTAGGACATCCAAAATAGCCTGACATTGCGAATCCTCCGCTTTACAGAAAAAGACTATCATCAGCAAAAAGTAGGTGTGAGATCGCTGGGCTCTGTTGAGCAATCTTCACTCCAGTTAAAACATTGTCCATCTCCTTGCGTTTAATATTCGCAATTAGAACTTCCGTACACAAAGTGAAAAGATACGGTGAAAGTGGATCGCCCTGTCTTAATCCCCTTTGGGGAATAATGCTCCCCGTTGGCCGACCATTAAAAAGAACTCTATAAGACACAATCGTACGCACCGCATTAACCAGGAAATCCACACAGGGTCAAAGCCTAACTTCTGCATTATCGCTTCCAAAAAAGACCATTCAACCCGATCATAAGCCTTACTCATATCTGTCTTAATGGCAATGTACTCATGCCGGCACTTTTGATTTGTTCTTAAGCCATGGAACATCTCCTGGGCAATTAGAATATTATCCGTAATTAATCTGCCCGACACAAAAGCTGATTGTGTCTCAGAAATGACGGATGGTAAAAACTTTTTAAGTCTGAGACACAAAATTTTTGATATTACTTTGTAACCCACATTACACAGACTGATAGGCCTAAGTTCCGTCATTCTCTTGGGTTGATCCGTCTTTGGGATGAGACAAATATTTGTCTCATTGGGAGGAGAATCAAACTGTTTCATCCTGAAAAAGTCTTGGACCAATTGAACAAGGTCCTCCTGCAAAATCCCCCAATATCTCTGAAAAACAAGGCTGTCATCCCATCTGGCCCCAGAGCCTTTTCCAGATGCATAGCAAAAAAGGCAGATCGCACCTCCGTCTCTGTGACATCCTTAACTAGGATCCGATTCATTCTATCTGTAATGACGGGTTGCACATTCTCGAGAACCCGAGATAAATCCCCAGTCACCGTGGGTTTAAATAATTTATTAAAATATTCAACCGCTATATGTTCCATTCGCTCTGGTTTCTCTTCCCAAATTCCCTGTCAATCAAACATCCCCGAAATCCGGTTTCGCGCCCGCCGTTGTTTTGTTGATGCGTGGAAAAATCTCGTACTTTTATCGCCCTCCTTCAACCATAAATTCCTACTTTTTTGTTTCCAATATATCTCCTCATCCCTATAAGCGTCCATCAACTTTTTTTAATATCTACTATGATTTCCTGGGAAATCGAATCATCATTTTGAGCTTCCTCTAGCTTAACCTTAAGGCTGTCTATTTTTTCCTTGCTCGAGGTAACGTTATTTTTCCTCCACCAGGAAATCGAGTTACGACAATTCTGGATTTTCCCAATAAAAGATGGTTCCCGAAAATTCCTAGTCCGTCTCCATCCAGCTTCTACAACCTCTAAGAAACCCTCCTTCCCTATCCAACGTTTATCAAAACGAAAATTTTTTAGAAATCTCTCATTCTTGTAATTAAACTTCAACAAGATAGGTCGATGATCCGAGCCATCCTTGCCAAATATTCAACTTTTGAATGCACAAAGACGGTATACCAGTCTTCATTACCGACCGCTCTATCTAATTTACACCGCACTTTTTGATTATTCCGCGTGCCTTTCCATGATAGTTTATCTCCCGCACACGGGAATTCTGTCATTCCACATTGACTCAACATATTGTTAAAGGGAACAAAAGAAGTCGCAGGTCGCATTTTACCCCATTTTTCTCATGATTACCAGTTAACTCGTTCAAGTCCCCAATCATCAACCACGGCTCATTCCTGCTATCTCCTATCTCTTTTAATTTATCCCATACTAAAGAGCGATTCGCCGCTACCGGCTCACCGTATATAAAAGAAATTGTACTCTTGAAACCATAAATAGAGACATTGACATCGATGATACGGTTATTAGAAAACAAAACCTCTAATTTTATTTCATTATTATATAATAAAGCCAAACCACCACTTAAACCCAACGGCTCAACCGTAAACAAATTATTAAACCCAAATTGCAACTGAATTTTTTTTAAAGAAGAAACAGATTGTTTAGTTTTTGATGAAAACAAGATATCAGGCCTAAATTTATTCCTTAAATCACTTAAAATATCTTTCGTCAAGTCACTTCCCAAGCCTTGACAATTCCAGCTTAAAATCTTCACTTAGTAGCCGGTGGATTCAGGGGAGCCATCATTCCTTTTTGCGTTTTCTTAGAAGGCACCGTGCCCCGCGAGCCTCCCTTAACCACAGTCGCCCCTGTTTTTATTCCTGCACCACGATTAAGCAGGGTTTTAGAAATCGATGACGACAACATATTTTGACCCGTTAATCCCATACGCTTCCTAGGCGAAACCAACATCAATTTATTCATTTTCCTAGAACACAATCCCTACAAAATACCCTGATTCTTAACAGTCTTAGGCAAAGTTTGACTCCTATTATCCAAAATAATATCCTTTAGACCCACAGTAACATCCGATACATCTAGCCCTTTAGTATCACCTTGAGAAACAATACCTGTAGGATCGAGTTATTCACCCGTGATATCAACATCCCGTGGTAACTCTGAACCCAATTGCTCATCATGACCACCCCCTGTAGAGTTCACCTCAAGATTAATATCTGCTGGCAAAGGACTCAATTCCTCTTCTAACACAGCATCTTCCTGATGATGATCCAAGCCATAGCTTGGCGGGAGCTCAACACCAGTGGCTGTACCCGAGGGACCATCAACTGCCATCTCACCATCCTCAAGGAGGAGATCATCCTCATCAAGCATACCGTCCTCCATCACAGTCCCCAACTTCCCATCGTCAGACCCTTCCGCCACCGTGATAGCCTTCCCCTTGTCTTGAACTGATGAATCCGGAGCCAAAGTTTCAGAAGAAACCAAAGGAACTTCCCCTTTCCCAGACCTGGCCGCATAAAGAGGTTGCGGCCAAGCTAAGTTACGCCGCTTCGATACATATACCTGAGAGAGACCCTGTGATCCGACTTAAAGCATGATTTTGAGATCCGACTTTTGCTATTAGAAAATTATTGATCTAGTGGCTAGGAAAACTAAAAGGCCAACTCCTCTACCAAAATATACACATCATTTATGAATTGATTTTTTAGCAGTGAATTTTTTTGGTTAAAATGTTAAGTTTTATACCATTTTAAATTTTTAACAAAAGTTACAATGATTACATGTAGCAGAGAAGAAAAAACTATAGACAAATCCGAGAGGAAAAAATATCTAATAATCTAAAGGGATTCTTAAAGCTAGTTGAAACGTGATAACTAATAGGACATCGACGAAGTAGCATGACCAGAAAATACGTTAACATTGTTGCAAGGGAAAAGGCCTCTGTGATAACATGATTCCGAACTTTGGAGAAATCGGCTTGCTAAAAGCCCAACTCCAAAAAACTGGCTTATATCTCGCGTAGCTTTGCTAAGATTCCACTCTCGGACGTTGCTTGAGAATCCAAACACCATCAATTATAGGACTGAGCAGAATTGATTGCTTCCTAACCTCTACTCTCAGTGGAAACCCACTTAGCCAATTGTCTTTATTCTTCTCAATCATCAGAAATTGTTCTTATTCTAGACAAGAAGAGTACGAATACCACGCCAAAGGACATGCATAAAGAAAAGAAGAACTGAGCCACATCTAGGAGTCCCTATTAGGCAAATAACACATGTGGCGAACACTCCATGGATGATAAGATCAACAACGCATTGCCACAAGGGGGTTAACACAGTTGAAAAAGTCGAGATTCAAATGCGCCTCAACAACTAAGATCTAATTGCTGATCCTTCCTAAAGAAAAGATGAGTCGTAAGCTCTCTAGAAAGGACACACACTGACATCACCAGGGAACAAACACAAGGCACACTCGCTGCCCCTAACCTTAAATTGTTAGTCATTGATGTATTCATATTTTATCGGTTTTTATGCGAGTTTTATGGTTTTTAGTATGTATTCGGATCGTTTTTGCGCGGTTTTGTGTTCTTTGATGTTTTTAAAGGAACGAAGCTTTAATGGACTAAAAGAATGCAGTTGGAATGGAATTCAAGCGCCAAAAGAAGTCTCAAGAAGACTGAAGAAATATCCACACAGAGGGACATGGATCGATCGATCCTTGTCCTGTGAAGGGACATG
>OVAN01003712.1:0-28096 GCA_900406275.1 Anastatica hierochuntica
TTAACCTGTTTCACGAATCCTGTTACTTTATCACCATTAAATTCATATCGCCTCGCAATCTGTTCCGTATTAATTCACTTTCGTTATCAACTTGTCTCGTTTCATAATTCGAATATCGTTAACCTAAATCTCGCATACTGNTGATCTGTTGATCTTTGGCTACAGAGAATCCGTGAACCACGTAACATTGACAGCGAGAATTTCGGTTCCCACAACGAGTCGGGCGGTGGAACTTCGATACCACACGTAACCCACCAATATGCCCTCGCTTCCTCAGGATCGACGGAGTGTGACACGAATTAGACTTTCGGTATAACTTCACCTTCCCGAACTCGTAGGCTTTCGAGGTCAAACATCGACGGCAAAGCATTCGCGGAAACTAGATCATTCGAACCTATAACACAAAAAAGAGAGAAAGATGGAAAGGATAAGGAGTTTGTTTTTACCTTAAGCAAATTTTTGTGAAATGAACAAGTGGAAGATTTGGGACGTTACTTCTCTTATTTATAGAAAGAGAAATCTACTATTCATCTTCAGAATTTTTAGCCATCAATTCCGCCTAACTTACCTAACGTGCCTTAAAAGTTTGCAAGAACATTTCAACGATTCTTGCAAACTGGGGGGCTAACTGTTGGGGTCAAAAATGGTTACGACGAAATCGATGCCTAAAAGAGTAACGAAAACATCGTCTCTCCTTTGAAAATGAAAATCTGAGAGGATTATCAATTCCGAGGCTCTTGCCATCTAGTCAATCTCCTCTCGACCAAATGTCGAAGCTCCGCGTCTAGCAAACCATAAGCGACTGCTTCGCAAAGTCCAGTCACTCGCGAGACCCTAAACGCGAGAATAACGAAATCAATGTCCGAGAGACCTTAGTAAACGAGTTTCGGAGCGATAAGAAGTCACCGTAAACGAGGGACAACCGCGTCGCTTCGAAAATACGAGCAATACGAACAACGACAAGTCAAGCCGATTAGACTGTTGGGCCTGTTGGGCGATTAGACTCTCGTAAAGTCTAGCCGCCCACTGTTGACTAGACCACGCTTTCCCGAACATCTTCTCCCTCGAATCCCGGTTTGATCGTTTCTTGTTTCATCTCGATTGAAGTCTCCGTTGAAATCTCGCGGCAATAATCGTAAAGACTTGTGATTTTTGTGAAAACTTCGTATCGATCGTATAAAACGATAACGCTTAACTAGAACATCGACATTATCTTAACTATATGACCAGTCTTATCATTTCATAAAATCGTCACCGCGTAGTCGTACGAGGAACGATTTTTCTGAAAGAAATCGCAAAAATCACCTTGTCGCTAAACGGCCCATGAAGACCCAAAACGAGACAAAAGTCCACTTACGATTTCAGAACAAGAACAAGCCCAACTGCGTTAATGATCTACCCGAGTTTTGTGAAAGATAAAAGGAAAATACGATAAAGTCAAAATCTGAAGATAAATATGGAAAACTCGTAAAGATATGGAATATTCCCGAAAAATGGAATATTTTCGCGGAAAGATTTGCTCAAATCTAGGGCGGAAAAGGAAACGAGATGAGCTTATGAAGGCATATAAAATAGCGGCTAAGGAGAACGAGACGGGGGAGACACAGAAATTTATTCATAATTCATACTTAGAGCTTTAGGTTTATTTTCGTTTTTTGCTAGTGAGTTGCATCTCAATTAGGTTTACCAGTCTTACGCTATTACAACTATGATACTCGCCGACAGCTCTCGCGGCCACGGCTTGCCACCTGTTGTAACGCTCAACGCAGATTCGAAATAAGATCTCTATTGTTCTATTTTCTTTTGATTTTCTTTTACGTTTATCTTGTCGTCTTTTTTCTTCCTACATTTGATCTGTCGTTGTTGGTTTAGCAGATATTCGGGACCTCAAGGAAAGTTAGGGTTTCCTGGCTTTCCTCCGAATACGAATATCGACATTGAGAATTTTGGTTCCCACAGATTAGATGCAATGCTAAATTTTTATAATCGTGATTTCAAAACACAAATGTGACTTTGAATAAGCTTCTAAGTGTAGTCTTTTTCTTTTGGTTCTTCAGCGATGGAGGTGACATCTACAGACAAATAGGCTTCAGATTTAGGGTGAAAACAAGAAAGAGCATACCTTACCACTGGCGTCAGAAGATTCTCTGAACATATCCACCAGGAGCTCCAAGGCTGATCATATATGCGATTTAGCTTGAGTCTTCCTCTTCAGATTCAGAACCAGCACCAAACTTTGATTTGGACAGCACAATCGACTAGCCCACGCCCTCGGGATCAGATGGCGATATCGAGACAGACGCAGAAGAGGATCCGAAGGAGGACCTAGAGGAAGCACTGCAACTGTCGCTAAATGATAGCCCCATAAGCGACGTTTCTGAGACTGATTCGAGTTAAATCTAGAAAAGAGCTTTAGAAGTAGGTTTAAGATTTAGAATTTGGGATTTGAGATTTATTTAATTTATTTATTTAATTGGTTGATTGATGCTTTGAAAGGTGGTTGAGTTTAGCACATGGTTTCTCTTTAGATGTTGAGATACGGATTAAAGGAGCAGTTCTCCTGGTTTTATTGATTTAAATAAAAATTGATTTTTTTAGTTATCCGTGTTATGAAATATGTGTCGAGCTATCTTTTTCTTTCCTTTAGTCTGCGTTCTAAGCCTAAGTCTGTAAAGTCAGGAGTCGGAAATGCCAGGACACACATTCATGGGCACTCGACAAGGACTCATACCTTGGATGTGTCTGCAAGTATTTTCGCCCTGGTTACAATCTATGATTGACCTTGCATGTTCTTGTTTGACTGTTGCTTGCTTAGTCGCTAAGATCTATCCCAGGACGAAAGTGTTGTAGTTGTTCTCTAGGCACAAACTCCTTGTTGAGGTTCAGGGTCAGTCATCTTCGCCCTACTGTTTAATCGCCGTTGTAGTTCTTCTTCATTGACTGTTTTCTCATATGACTGAACTTTCTTGAGCTAAAGACCTAGGCTATCCAAACCGTTAGAGAGTATTGTGCTGGAGTAGGTTGAGACGTATCGTGTACGGGAGTTATGAAGGACTTGTAGTTTACCCTATTTGAGACGTGCCGTTGTTCTAGAATTGTTTGAGAGATGTGTATGATTCTTTTGTAGAGCTGAGTAATCGAGTTTAGGAATCTATGTAGGATCTAAAACGTGGTGTTGCTCTTTCATTTCCTTTTTTCGACCCTAGCTTAAGAACGGGAAGTCTTGAGTTGGAATTGGTAAGACACATGTAATTAGGCATTCGACCGAGACTCATGTTTAGTGCATGTCTACGACGCCTTTCCACTGGTTCTGGTTCTCCCAGATCAGTTTTACATATTTTTGTTTGATTGTTGTACGACTGATCATAGGAGGACTATTTCGGTATGAAGATGTTGTAGTTGCCTTCAAGCCACAAACTTAGTATGCGAAAGCAGGAAGTCAACCGCCGTAACAGTATTGTAGTTCTTCTTCGTGGAGCCACTTCCGTCGCAAGACTAGATTCCCAGAGCTGAAGTCGTAGCCTAATATAGCCGTCGTATGGTAGCATGCCAGGCGGGCATGGGATGTAGACAACAAGTACAATGAAAGAGGAGATTTGTGTTGTTCCGTACTAGAAGAGCTTGTAGTCTGGTAGACCAGTTAAGATGAAAAGTAGAAACATAAGAGGCATGATGTGTTATCAGAGTGCGCAGCGGAAGCATGGTGCAGCATGACAACATCGGAGTAGGGTTTATCAAAGAGTTAGTCAGAGTAACTTTGGAAGGATGAAGTAGCAGAAGCTAAGCAAGGACAAGTTATGTGAAAGTTTGAGCTGAAAGGACACGGCCAAAGCATTGCAGGATCAGAAGAGTGTTGAGTTAGGATGTTGGGTACGTTTCGAACTCCACTAAGAGATAACATGGATGGTGAGGGACTGTAGAGATTCAACCTGACTTAGCTATCGGGGGCGGAAACCCGAAGGAAGGATAGGACCCTTCTGCATAACGCGGTAGTTCAAACATGAAATGGTAAGAGAGATGTTGAGATGATTGGGTGTGAACAAACTTTCGTAGACCTGTGGTTAAATAAGGAGGTCGATCCAGGTGGTATGTTTCTCAGAAGGCGCTGAGGACGGACCTTGTGAAAGGGAAGGAGCCCATTTCAGAAGTTAGAACTGTTCAAAGGTATGAGAGTTCGACCAAGGTGTGGGAAGAGTTGTAGTTAGGACACAGGACGTCTCAATCGTTCCTAAGGGTAGAAACATATACCTGTTGCAGTGATTCCTCCCACTTAGAATTCAAGATGAATTCTTTTTAAGGGGCGGGGAAAATTGTAACATCCTGACCCGTAAACTCGATACAATTTAAATTTTCTTTAATTAGGCCCAACAACTAAAAGCCCGCTCCATCTTTTTAACTGTTTTGTCCCACATTGTTTAGAAGATGGGACTTAACCCTAATCCTTGTTTTGAATGAGATTCTTACAATCTACCATGCATTTTAACTGGTTAGCTGGGTGGGCTTCTTCCAAATTTACAAGAGGTTAAAAAAAATAAATGTAAAGTCGAGAGTTGAAGCTTGATAAGAGGAAGAAGAAAATGATCCCCTGTTCTCTACGATAGATTTTTAACAACAATAAAAATATTAAAATGTATAAGCTAATTTATTTATTCAAGATCAAATTATACTTCTTTAAAATAAAAAGCCATACCTTGATCGGTATATATATTCAACATGAAAATTTCACAGACTATGTAAAGTGATTGACTATGTATACAAAGATATGGCGAATGAAATAGAGTTAGACGATGCAAATACTGAGTTAGATCTAAATTTGAAGAAGAAAGTAGAAATTCATAAACTCTATTTACGTGAAATACCCTTTGATGTTTTGGAATGGTGAAGAGACAACAATGCAAAGTACCTTATCTTACCTTCAATGCAAGTGTCTTGAGTTACTTCAGAGTCAGCCTTCAATAACAGTAATCGTATTGTTGATCCATATAGAAGTTATTTGACTCATTAAATGTTATATAGAGCTGTTAATGTGTTCTGAAAAATGGCTTAAGTGTGACATTTACATGACTGAAAAATGGATACTAACAACTAAACAAATGCTTGATGAAATAGAAATGCAAAAAAAATGTTGAAAGGTAATTATATTCTTTCAATATTTTTTCTTTGTACTTCTTATTTCTGACTTACGAGTTTTAATGTTTCTTTTTGTTTTAGAGTTTGAATCAAGATTGATATTTAGAGACTCCTAATCGGCTCTATGAAATGAAATCATGGAAAGATGAGAGGTACATGTATTTAACTCTTTTGTAATGTGGTCTATGATGTATCAATGTCTATTAAAAGAAAAATGCTTTCATAGAGAGTCTTAGTTTCAGATATTTTAGCAGTTTGTGTAATTTCAAAAGGTTATACTAACTTAATTTTTATTGGTTACAGGTTGTTGTTCTTCAATGTGTGAGAAAGACAATTCTACAGTCTATTTCAGTTTGAACTTGTTAGACTACTTTTAACTTTGTGAGGATATAGAACACGATTTAGCTCGCAATAATCTCAAGTTTGGTTCTGAAACGAAAACCTATATCTCGCCGGATAGAGTTTTCCCAATCAATATCTCTCTCAAGCTCTTTTCTCACCATCCAATCTCTCTCTAACTCTCTGTTACAAAGATTCCACTCTCACCATCTCCTAACAACTCTTTTTAGTCTAAGGAAGAAGAAAAGAGGAAGATGATAAAAGAAGAAAAGGGAATACACTTTTGCCCATAAGTGATTATATTCATACCATAAAGCTCATGTGCCTCCTACTTGATGCACCCTTTTAGCTTGAGTCATAATCCTCTTTTTGACTTAGAGGTTTCAACACATTAGCAAACTTTGAGATGATCATATGACACAATCCTTCAAATTTGTTTCTTTGAATATATTTTTTTTGTCTTTCTCAGTTTACATGTTAGTATTTAATTGCATTATCTTTGTTTTAGTAAATTGAATTTCAATGTTTGACGGAAGTTTATGCTATTGTCTCAATTTTTTTTAGATCTTCTCTTCACTCCAAAACTCATATTACAAAAAGCTCCAAGGGTTTTATACTTCAGCGTTTTCAGGTTATTCGAGTTCGTTGTTTTGGTTTACTTCGGGATATTCGAATTAAAATCTAAACTAGAACCGAACCATTCATTATTTTCCTTCAGGAGCTGAACCGAACTCGATTGGATACGAACCGGACTGAACCAAAAATATTTCAGTTCCTAAATGGGTCCAAAAAGATTTAACCCGACCCAAAACCCCGTGTGCCCAGCTCTACCCTCATTTTACTTTTATTGTCAACATAAGAGTTTTATACAACACTATTTTTTCTTTTGCTTGACTAATTATATTTGTTTTAATAGTTGAAGGGTAAATTAGCCAACTATTCAAAAAACATAAATTAATTAAGTATCTAACATAACAATTCTATTATTTAAATATCAATGTTTATTTTGCCACTTTTTCCACTTTCTCCCTAGAATGCGCGTGAGGTGGTTTTTTTTTTTAACATGAATCTAACTACATCCCTCATATTAGTTTTGTTAATTTTTGTCTTTAAGAATAATGTTGAATGAAAATTTTAAATATACAAAAAAATCTAGATTTTTTTCTAAGTAAATCATATTTTGAATTTTTCGAAACAGGTACATATTTCAAAATCAGTATCCGAACAACATATTTTGAAAAAAATAGAACTACTATTTTTATAAACGTTATATTTTTCACCTATGTGATTCTATTATGAAACTAAATGAAAAAATTGAATTGAATGGAATGTCAATTCACCAATTGACTTTGTAGATATGTTTCTAAACTCTAATCCTAAACTCTAAACCCTAATAAATAAACATTAAACCCTAAACATTAAACACTAAATCCTAACCTTATACCTTAGCCCCTTAATCTTAAACCCTAAACTTTTAACCTTAAAATTTCAACCCCAAACTAGAATTTCTAATAAGATGTTCCAAAAAGGTGTCATAGTAAGATGGAGTCACACTTATATGTTCTATAAAAAATAGATTTCTTATTATTTATAGACTGTCTATTTCCGCGCGTCTATTAACTTTTAAGTAGACTGTCTATTTCCGCGCGTCTATTAATTTCACAATTAACCAAACATCAAGAGGGAGGAAATGTGATTGGGGTTCATAGTTTTATTTGGTAATGTTAAAAATATCACAACATAAAGTTTTGAGAATGAGTGATCTAAAAAAAATTAAAAGAAAAGGAAACTATGTCAAACAACAAATAGACCGCCTATTTGTTGCAACATGTCTATGAACTGAAAAGGGCAAAATAGTGATAAAATTTTGGAAACGATATGTTTTTTTAGGTGCTATAAACTTAATTAATGTGGTGAGATGACTAATTACAGAATAGTTGAACCATGTTATAAACTAAAAGTTATGTATGTATGATAGTGAGAGAGTGTGAGAGTAGGGAGGAGGGGCAAAATTGGGATTAATATAACTTACATCCCTTTTGTCTTGTTAGAAGACCATATACTTAAATAATGATGCTTTCATGATTATTAAGCCTAATTTCCCTTTAAAAACACATATATATATATCAATTTTCTATATATATATATATATATATCTATAAAACATAAATTTTTTAATATATATATATATATATATATATATCATTTTTAAAAAATTCAAGTTACGATATCTTTAAAAAACATAAATTTTTTTGTACACTTGAAATTTTAATTCAACGATTTCTGATATTCAATAAACTGCAAAAAAAAAATTTGCGGGGTTTTTTTAAAAAAATATACACATTCTACAAATGATGAATATAAAGTATAAAGACAAGTGACATATAAAATAAAACAAAAAATATAGAAATACTATTTTTGTAGACATTCTATATTTATAGACGTTCTCTTTACTGGAATATTGAATTCTAATAACAACAAACTCTGAACTTTAAACTCTAAATGATAAACTTTAGATTCTAAATACAAACCTCTGGTCATCAAATCTAAACCCCAAAACCTAAACTATAAATTCAAACCTTCTATCATAAACTCTGAACCCTAAACTTTAAACTCTAAACTCAGTCCTCAAGTCATACATTCGATAGAAGTATATTCAGCTCGTGGAGGGTCTCCTTTCTTTTCATCGTTACTTGTAATTTCGTTAAAGTTGCTAATGGCTAACCAAGGCCCATTTCTAGAAGTTGAAATTCTTTCAAGCTTTTCCCAAAGGTGATGTCGAAGTTGTAATTCAGGATGCCCGTACACAAAAGACAAGTCGAAAGAAATTGCATTGAAATTCACATTACAATGAACAAGATTTGCAGGGAAATGAAATGACATCTACTACAATGGACTTTTCCAAAACAACGCTATTCCACCGCTAAGTCCTTTAGGAGGTACCGTAAAATAGAAATCGTAACCAATATCAACACAAAGGTCACGGATGTAGTTGTCTTTTTGCTTCGTTTCTAGGAGGCATATGATGTCCGGGAGATATTTCCGTCTTATCTCCTTTAGGCATCGAACCGTCAAGTCTATGCCAATGCCTTGAAAGTTCCAAACCGTCGTACTCATGGCGAAAGTAGTGGTTTCGGGCCCACCGCGCCTCCGTTGTCGTCATCATCATGCTTGGTTCCACTACCTTCACCTCTTTCTAAGACTTTACGGCGTCTCTGACTTTCTGAACCTTCTCCTTCTTCAAACTTCCTCTTTTGGTCCTCACCCAAATCCATCATAACCTCACCTGTAACTTCATTTATTCATGGTTAGTAAGAACATGGCTCGGTGGTTGTGAAATTACCTCTCGTTCTTCAGCAATGGCCATCGGTGCAGGAGACATAATGGCGAGAGGAATGACATCAAGAGGAGGCGCTTCAACACGATGGTGACCAAGTTGGTTGCCGAGATGAAAACCATTGGCTAGTCGAGGTATAGGACGAGCTCCTATATGCAGAATCTGATTAAACATGGCCCTTCTAGCATCACCATTTCCTGGACCTAATTCATGATGCTCATCATCATCCATATTCGGAGCATCCGGTCCGTCAGGTTCTGGTCCGTTAGGCAACAGACACGCGCTGGAATCATGCGTCAACATCCCACAGTTGATGCATACGCCCCTCAATCTTTCATAGCTCAAATACAGTAATATATTCACACCACGAATGAATTGGAAGTAACGACGAAACCTCAAAGGCTCACGTACATCCCAATCAATTAACACACGCACGACTCCACTCGGACCGCCATTATCGGGTCGTAATCAACCTGGAGAAGTTGACCTATGTCTCGGGAAATCAAAGCAACCACCTCTATGTTAAAAAATGGAGCGGAATTCCGTGGATTTGAATCCAAAACGGAATGAAGTGAAGTTCCAGAGGGTTGAGGAGCAGGTACCAGTGAACCATGAAGATCATACGGTCAGCGAAAGACCACGGAACACGGCGAAGTATTACGTTCATGGATTCCTCCAAGGGGAAGACAAACTGAAACCGGCGGCCCTCAAGGATGCGGCCAAAGACGATGCCGGCTAAGCCCCAGAGGCGGGGAAGATGAGCAATGAGAGATCTGATATTCTGCCGCCTCGGCATTAGTGGTCGGCCAATAACGACGAATCTATTCTCGTCGGCAGCCTGTATAACCGCCTCCATAGGAAGAACCACCGACTCATCTTCGATTCTCAAATCCAGATTGTTAACTTGTCTGCGGAATTGATCAACCATCCAGATAGTTTGGGTTAATTCGTTACAGAGCAAGTGTGTAGAGGAAAAAGATGAGTCTGAAAAGTGAAACAAGAAGAAACAATATCGGATTTTATAGCCGATTAAGATGGAGAGAGCTCCATCTTCTTCACGATAGTTGAAGCACATCATGGGTTGTTCTTCAAAACGTGGGTAGAGAAGCATGAAAAAATTGTCACCACGATGAGTATAATCGATCTCAACCGCTGCCGGCAGCGAGTATAACGTAATCGGAGGTGTATCGGAAACTGTTAACGGTGAGAAGTCGCCTAAGATATCGCCACAGAGAAACGCACCGTTTTTGTTTTATCTATTCTGTTGATGTCAAATATGTTTTTATGTAGATTGCTTCTTCGCATATATTAAATGCTACGGCAAGCACCTTTATTTCAAGTTTACATTAAAATAAATCTAAATTAATATAATATACTACATGAGAATAGTTTTCCTTAAAAAAAAGATTAAAACAATAAGCAATGTGAGGAATTTAATAAATTAGAATTATTATACGGTCAACGAATGACAGCTAAATATAGTTAAAATAAAATTAAATACGTTCCCTTCTCCAAATACTAACCGAAGTCTCGTTCTATAAATTAAACTCCCTCCTTGACTAAGAATAAGAGAAAATAGCGAGAAAGAAAAAATATAATAATAAACTAGTTAGTTAGTCCACATTTTATATGGACATGATGGATATTAATATATTTTTTATTTGATAGTTTTATAATATAATATTTTATTAATTTTAAAATTTATTTTATATGATAGATCGATATTTTATGATATATTAACATTTTTAACATTCGAAATTTTAATCTTGTTATTATTCTTTATATATCAAACTAGGTGGTGGTCCGTGCATCCGGACATGCCGATTTTTGTAAAAATTGATCATGAAAACAAAAATACCGATAACGTAATGAAATTTTTATCTAAACAGAAGCTTGTATTTGCCAACCCTACAAAAGAAATAGAAACCACGAGTTAGGATAAACCAAACAATGCAAAGTTAAAATCATTGATTCAAAAGAAAACACTGGTTCACATACATGCTCATCGACCAAGATGATTTCCATAATTGGACCCTCTGCCACCGAAACGTGTATCAAAACCCATAACACCTTGACACATATCTTCCAGTCCGTTCGAGATGTATTTAAGTCGACGTACTCGAACATGATCAGTTGTAGGAGGAGACATGGTGGATGTATGATAATATTATAGTGAATTTTTTTCATTTTGATAAATTTCATAATTTTGAGTAGGGTTGGTATAGTCTTTTACAAAAGATAGACCATTTTTTAAAAGTATAAAATAATAGATAACCAATCAGAGGACGCCACGTAAGCGAAAACCTATATTTTAGAATTAAAAATTAGAAACCGGCGAACTCTGTAATTGCGCCACGACAGCCGCAAATTTTGTGAGATCGCCACGTCAATGATCACTAGTAGAAATAAGTGGTATAGTCACGTTTTTGTCACGAAAAAAACGTGACTATATGATCGTTACCTTTTTTTCGTGGTTAAAATCGTGGCAAAATCATTCATATAGCCATGATTAGCCACGAAAAAAAAAGTCACGATCTTATAGTCACGATTTTGTCACGAAATCTGCCGTGACTATAGCAGTTTTTGTCATGAGATTTTTCATATAATCTATATATATAGATTCTAATATGATATATATTTTTTAATTTATCAATTATTTAATCATATGACTAATTGTATATGGCAACATGATGTGTCTAATTTTTCCGTTCCACATTTTTGTTTTCATTGATACTTAATACATTTTTTACCCTTTGATTAAAATGTTTTTGCTTCTTTGGATATATTAATTGCTACGGCAAGCACCTTTATTTCAAGTTTAAATTAAAATAAATCTAAATTAATATAATATACTACATGAGAATAATTTTCCTTAAAAAAAAGGATTAAAACAATAGGCAATGTGAGGAATTTAATAAATTGAAATTATTATACGGTCAAAGTATGACAACTAAATATAGTTAAAATAAAATTAAATATGTCCCCCTCCCTAAATACTAACCTAAGTCTCGTTCTATAAATTAAACCCCCTCATTGAGGAGATTAATCACAAGTTAAGAAAAAATTTAAAAACTAAGCGAGGAAAAAAGGAACTAAGAGATCAGCAATGATGACATCAAGGTTGAGCATAGTTGTTCTTTTTGCAATGATCGTTTGCGTTTCCTTCCCCCTCTTATCTGATGCTGCTACCGATATGTATGTTATTCATTTAGTCATTAGTATTGAATAAATTGCCAAGATCTAGTAAATACATACAAACATCTGTTCCAGATATTAGCGTGTTAATTTTTATGTGTTTCGAATTCAAAATCAATTGGTAATTAGTGGACGGGTTTATGTTACTTTTTATTTAGGTCTCATCTAGACTTTTGATGTGTAATATTCTTCACACAAAACGTGTGTTTGTATGTATAAATTGGACAGACGTGGAGCGAGTGTACTGTGGTAAAACATGGCTTCACTTTGGGTGTGATCCCCGAGAAGGAGCAAATGAGACTTGTAAGAAGAAATGCATGACGTGGAAGGAGGAAGGTTATGTCTTTTATGATGGCTCGTGCACCCCTATAAGTCAATGTCTCTGCTGCTATAACACCATCCCAAAGTAGTAAACATATAAACATGTAATTCCAGAAAATATAATACTATATTGTGTGTGTTCCACGTTTACTTTATATATTGAATGCTTGCCTTGTTGGAAATTATGTGGCATTGACCTCTAATATTATACTACAATAAAATACAATAAAATGTACTTTATGTATTGTTGAAGAAAGATGGTAATTTTGTGCTTGTAATGTGAGAAAATTAGCAACTTTATGCTTGTTGCATACGGAAACGTCAAAATCTCTCTTTGATTCGATCGATCTCTCGTTTGTTTAAATAAAAATAAGAAAGAAAAACTTTGTTCACCCAGTTCACGATCCAAAAAGAATCTCTACGTCTGGACCTGAGATTTCTCGGAAATCTGCTAGAAAGACTTGGTTACAAAAACCCTTACGAAATCTGCTATGAAACTTGTAACAACCTCTTCCTGTTCTTTCTCTGTATCACTCACACCTTGTTCACACACCTCTATTTTTACAGCTTATGTCCCCTTTTATACCGATCAAAACTCTGCCCTAACACTACAAAAAAATATGTATATTGCATCACTTATTTTACATCATAAAATTAAACGATATTATTTTAAATTACTTATTAGTAACTGATGCAAAACATGTAGTCTAACATCGATTATAATAACTGATTTTATCATGGATGAATTTAGAATCGATTCACTCAAAACTGATACAACTATATATTTATTTGCATCACATTAGTATGAGTGATACAAAGCTTTAGATTCACATCGATAAGATAATTGATGTATTAACATACTTTTCTTGGCGTCATTTAAAAACTGATACACAAATTTGCATCATTACAAAACCAATGCTAATATTATGTTCGTTTATTAAAATTGATGTTATCCATCTTATTTGTATCAGCGCAAACATATTGCAATTGACGTTAATTATATTATTGTGTAATTGTTATTTGATGCATGTTCACATAGTATAGTTTTTGGGTCACATGTTCATATATATATATATATATATATATATATATTACAATATTTAATATATACCTTACGTTTGGGAGTTCGGTTATCCGCTCGGTTTCGATTCGGTTTTTCGGTGTTCGGTTTTTGCGGTTTTAAAAAATTGGAACCATTTGTTTCTAAAATATTTCGGTTCGGTTCCGATTTGGTTCCAATTCGGTTCCGTTTGAATTAAGTGAACATTCGAGTATCAGTGTTCGAATATTTTGATTTTTTAAATTATTTTTAAGTAGTTTCGAATTTTTTAGGTTTAATTGTGGGTATTTTTTTATATTTTAAAGTATTTTTAGATTCTTTCGGTTTTTGGTTATCCGCTCGATTTCGGTTCGGTTATGGTTCAATTTTGATTTTTTGGTTCTAAAAATCAGAATCATTCAGTTTTTTTTAATTACAGTTCGGTCTTTTTCGGTACTTTTAGTCCGATTTTTCAATTCCGATTATTAATTATGTTCACCCCTAATATTGTAAAAGATTACTTGAAATATGCGGCATACATCGTGACACATATTTTCTATTTAACATTTAATTAAATATTTTAGGCCTAAAAAATTTCTCTAACCAAAAAAAAATCTCACTTACTTTTCATCCAAATTCACACACTCAATAGATCACAAATAACGTGTTAAAACAACATATTTCTATGGCAAAGAAGTTTTGTTACCATATCTCATGTTTCCTTCCTCTTTCCCTTCTTCTTCCCATTTAATTTTCCAAATCCCCCTTTCCCATTCCAGAAAATTACAGAACCAAGGAGAGAGAAGTGCATCTCTTACTCAAATCCTTTCCCAATCAATCTGACCAATCTCTTACTCACTTTTGGCATCTTCATCTTTCTTCTTATTCTCTTTTCGTTTTAGGAATTTTCACTCGTATATCTATAGAAATTTTTCAACTAATTCCATGTTGTATTTAGAGAGAGAGAGAGAGATGTAAATCAGTTGGCAATACATTCGTCTTCTTCTTCATATTATGAATCTTTGAAAATTTTGGAAGTTGAAGTTCAATATGCAAATACTTTGTAAGTCATTTTCTGATTTTGTCTCAGTTCTCTTAATGTTTTAGACTTTTAAGTTTGATTGGTTGAGCTTATAAAGTAAGTGGTGGAATTATCGAAAAACCCAACTGAGAATTAAAGGTCATTTTCTGGGTTTATGTCGTATCTATTTCTCATAAAAATTGGTTTTGTTTTATGAAATTTTAGTCTAATTTTATAAACGAAAGTTATTGAGTGTTGTAGCAATCAGAATTGGAATTCTTGAAAGTCGTGTGCTTTGATATTTCTAATTCAACAGTTCTTGGTTTCATGGTTTTTTTCCCGTTATTGCACATGTTGTGTTTGATGAATTGTCTATGAGAACTTTAATCTATCTCTTTTCAAGGCATAAGCAATTCCAATTGGGAAGAACTATATATGTCAATCTTCAGATGAAGTTGGTTCATAGTAACTTTGCTTTAAAGAATATTAATCTTGCTTCGGTGGAGTGATCTTTCTTGCTCATGCCTTGTTCTTTGCTACTTAAACCTCTTTCATGTGCTTGTTTACAATGTTAGTTCTTGGCCCGACGATCTCAAAGCGTCTTCCTTTATTAGGACTTTTGATGTTCTGGTTATAAGAAGCTTCTTTTAGTTTTCAGAAACCTCTCAATTCTGTTGCTATTTCTAATTGGTACATATACAACCACAAACTCCGAGGATTTGTGGGTGCTTGCGGGTGGTAACAACGTGGTGGATGCAAGGACGACTTCAACATGGAACATGACACATTCTAAGTAAGTTTTGGTAGTTTTTATATGTTATGTATTGTGGGTTTTGTTTGAATAAGTTATGTGAAGCTGATTGATCTTTGATTAGCGGAAAATGAATGGAACATGGTTGGTCCTAAACATGTTCTAGAGAATCGACAATCATATCTGGACAGTTTGGGTTGATCTTCTTTTGTGAAGGTTATCTAGTTCGTACCAGAAGTGAATTGATGCAACATAAGTATAAGTGGAAGAAGATGAAATTGTGGAGATCGTGGTAATATGTCATATTAATCTTTTTTACCCTTTTTTTGGCTCGATATATAGATATTTTTCAATAATGTTTTTTTGGAAATTCCGCTAAAATTAACTCTAAGCGGGAACTAAATAATTAGGTATTTAGGAAAAAACTTATTTGATATAAATTGACGACGACTAAATTATTGGTATTAGGGTTCTAACATATTATATCGAGATCGGGGTACGAAAAGCTCAAACAATCAAAATTTCAAAAGCAATACACAATCAAGGTAACTTCGCTTGATATTCTTGTTTTCAATTGTTAGATGCATTTATTTTAAGTTTGAATTCAACGAGATAGAAATAAATTTTATCTTTGGTTTCTAAAAGTTTAAGAAAACGTAACTGATTTATTTCTGGATTAGATCTGTGTTTAAAATCATTTGAGACTAAGAACTTAATTTAAGTACCTCACTTCTTCGATTTGGTTTCTATAAGTTAACAAAACTCGAACAATCGATTTTCTGAAATCGGTCTCTATTTCATTATCAAATCAAACTAAGAACTCTATTCACGCCAAAGTGACTTGTTCGATTTCAGCGAGGTAAGAATCACATTTATCTATGGTTTTTAACAATTAAACAAAACTCGAATGATAGGTGAGTAACTTTATTAATTAAACAAAACACACTAGTTTGAATATATAAAAACTAAACAATACACACATAAATATATTTCTTGATTTGGAATTTATTGTCTTGTCGTATGCTAGAACGAAACTAAAGATGTATCTGATTTACAATTAATCTCTATATACATGTGTAACTTTTTTAGGTTATTATGGATAAGTCATGGATAAACAATCCATGATTGTCTCAAAATAATAGAATCGGGGTGAAACATTTTCTGGATTTTGCATTTGAAAAATCAAATGCAGACATGATAAAGTGTCCATGTAACCGTTGTTCTCTAGCCAAGTCTAAGTCTAGAGAAGATGTCGAAGGTGATTTGATGTGTTTTGGCTTTTTAAATTCTTGCACAAATTGGATACTTCATGGAGAGGATGTTGATGTCAGAGGAAGTACAATGGAAATATCTCCTGGTATTAACATTGTTCCTGTTGAACTCGAATCAACTATGAACCTCTTGGATGATTTTTTTCGTAATGTTGAAACGAGCATCCATGATGGAAGTGGAGCCTCTGAGCAACTGACATACACAAATAGACCATCAACTTCAACTGGCAATTATGGAAAATGGGAAGATTTTGATGAGTTGCTTGCTGATTTTAATCAAGAGTTATATACAGGATGCACTAAGTTTTCGAAGCTGTCATTTATATTGAAGTTGTATCATATCAAGTGCATGTGCGTGATTAGTGACAACAAGAGTTATATACAAGAGCCTTTATAAAGGCTCATTTGTCTCTCTCATCCCTCTCTGTGTCGTCATCTGCTGCAAAGGAAGAAGACAAAATAAACACAAGTGTGACAACAAGTTAATTACTCCTTTGCCCTTCAACTTGTTAGTACAAGCATGTGAGTTCCTCATGCTTGTTTGATGACTAAGCTTGTAACCTTCTCTTTAGCTTAGAGTCTCTTGTGATATATAAGCAAATACAACATGTATAATAAGGATAATAATGATAGAAATATCAAATTTTCTTGCAAAAACTAACTAAATTTTTTTTATTAACATCCTTGTTATCTCAATCCTCCTCCTATCTGCTACCCTTACCTGTAAGTAAAACTCGATCTAATTAATATTTCTGACAGTTTATAGATGTTGTTTTAGAGTGAGATTGGGTTAGTAAAAAAAATTATACATTTATAATTACAGTTATCTAAACACCAATCTAAAGAACCAAAACCCAACAAATTGATTTATTATGCCTAAAATGATCGAACAAACTCGTATGCACACATATCTATAGAGTCTTTCGACTGGGACGACAAAAAATAAAAAGTCTTTCGACTAGATTTGGATGGGTACACGAAATGTAAGTAGATAAAAGAACTTTTGCTTTTCTAATAACACTTATATTTTATTTACACTAATAACATTTTTATATGTCTACATGTCGTTGGAACCTATATCAATTTATAACTCTTTACAAAAATAAAATACGAATTTAATTATCAAAAGATGTGATACTTGAATCGATTTTATATTATGAGGGATCGACTATATAGAGAAAATTAGCTGCAAAATTTATAATATGATAGTAATCAACGTTATTAAACATTTTATGTATTGTGCCTTTACTAATATCCACACAAAAAGAAAAATCAAATCAGACAGGAATACGAGTATCATGGAAATCAAATTTCAAAATGGGCGAACTGTTCGTCTTCTTGTATCTTGGGGCTCGGTGTAACACCCGTGTTCGAAAAATCAAAAAATAATAATTAAGGGTCGAGTCATAAACCGGAAAGAAAGCCAAGGAAATTTGGCTAAGTATTGGGGTACAATGACTCCTCATATACCTATAATAGTGATAGTGATAGTGATATATAAATCTTCTCTGCATTTTTTGTTATTGGAGGGTTTGTAATAGTAAGTGTAATTACTTAATTTTAATTTTATAGGTCAACATAACTAATGATTTTGTCTTTCAACCTAAGATATCAATCGATTTCTTGATAACTGGCACAATTATTTAATTTTATTTTTGGAGAGTTAAGTAAAACACTGATGAATTAATAAATGTAAAAGAAAAAGAAAAACTTAATCTTCATACCGAAGATTATCTAAAAACTAGTATTTGATCGACTTTATAAGCGGAGTCATGTTTTATTAATATTTTATAAGAAATTTAAGAAAACTAAAATATTAAATTCATAACTTAAATTTGTTCATTTTTAAGTAGGATTAAATATTTTTGGTATTAGTTAAAGTACTTAATCTGTGGTAAACTAAATATTACCTAATTTTTACAATAAAATTAGTCTCAATTAACCTGCTATAGATTGAAATATATTTTTTCTTTAAAAAATTTTTTAATTATAAAAATACACTAGAAAAAACTATAATGTTTAATCAAAAGTTTAACATGGTTTTAAAGACAATTATGTTTTGTGTTCATTTAATTTAATATTTTTTCTTATTATATATTACAAAAATATCAACTATTTGGGATTTTGATTATGTTTTAAATAATTAATTATATTAATATTATATAACTAAAGTATATTATTCAATTTAAATAAATTTATTTTCGATTATTTTAAAAATAATAATTGTAAGAGATTAAATTATTTTTTAAGATTCATTTACTTTTTTAAAAATAATATTTATTTTGATAGATTTTTAAAAAGATATTAAGAGAATCTTTGTAGATATTGATTACATAATTTATTTGTTTTGTTTAATTAAAAATTTATTAATATCTATTAAAAACCTATGATATCCCTAATGAATCTTTATATTATTTTTTAATGGCATTTGCTGTAATTTTATTTTATAAATTTAAGGTTATTCTCCTAAATGTATTTTTCAAATAATAATACGGAGATAGTAAAAAATTTGATATTTTCTCAATTTAAGCTACGAAAATATTATCATTCCCTATATGTTTGATTTTTTTTAAAGTTTATAGAAGAATATACATACGCATAATATCTAGACTTTAAGATGAACTTTATTGAAAATAAAAACTATTACAAATTTCTACAGTAACCAAAAACATAAGTGGAGAGCAACAACATTCCACTAATCCAAATTAAAACCCATGAAACAGAACATCAACAAACACAAACGCACCAATCAAAGAGTTTAAACCATCAAAATGCACATCTAGATCCTTTACATATAAAATTTTAAGTAGGTGAAGCGATAAAAAAAAATGGAGGTACTAAGACGAGAATAGCAACAAAGAGTTGAGCTTATTGGACTGAGAAGGACACTCATTGCTCTAACTTAAGGGAGCCACGAGTCCACTAGAACTTCATTATATTGGATATGTCTTCTTTCCTTAAAAAAACTATGAAGTCGGTCTAAGGAAAGAAGACAGATCCAATAGTTGTTCTTCACATCGGATCTCTCAACCGCCACCCCATAAATCAAATCGACGAAGTCAAAAGTAATTGGAACCAAAACTGTTGAAATCTAGGGATTTTTTGTAACATCCCAGATAGGGCTTTTTAAAAAATTTTTTTAGCAAACTCAATTCTTTTCAAACTTTTTTAAAGCAAAATCCCATCTCTTCATTTTAATTTTCTCTCACATTTACTAGGGGTCAGCTGTCTTTGAATTTTTTGACGACCACCCACCACCCTCCATCGCGGTTAAGTTTTCCAGCAAGTTTCCGATGAGCTCCGGCGTGTATTCCGGTAAGTTTACCGTAGCCCTTCCCTTTTTCGTTCTTTGGTCGGTCCGACCGGTCTGGATCCGATATACCGTTGACTTCGACCGGTTTGACTGCTTTGTTCCTGTCAGACCCGTTTTTTCTGGTTTAAACAGCTTAAGCCTGTTTTTCCGGTTTTTCTCTTTCTGAGCCTATTTTGAGCTGTTTTCGTTTCGATTTCAGATTTCTAGTCTTTTTAAGCTCTGAAAGTTCGAAACCATCTTTTCTGAAGATAAAGTCAGGGTTAGACCAATATACTCTTCAAACTTTCTTTATTCACTCTTTATTGCCTACTTTAATACCGAAACAAGATTGGTATCGAGTCTGATTGGGTCTTGATTGCTTGTTTGATTGTTTGAAGCGAACCTAAGATTTTTAAATGATTTAACGCTTTGTCTGATTTGCATGTTGTTTTCTCTAGTGATTGCATTTGGTGCTTGTGCTTAAACTCCAAATTTGACAAAGTATGTCCCTTTTTTGGGATATTATATCACTATCTTCAATATGTCGGTGTTGTTTCGTTGGGCGTTTGGCCTAACGGTTTGTCAAAACGATCTCTATTCGATTTTCAAATCGCGATGGCCACCACCATTAAAGGAGGAGTCCAGTATGATGACACACCTTTTTCCCTTGTCTCTGCCATTGTTTTTCCCTGGTAAATTGAAGGGGCATTTTTTGTCCACACCTTATCGGAGACTAAGCTCATGGAATTATTATGATGTTGCAAGGCGATGAAGGATGATGTGAATTTGGGATTTGATCAACTATGTTATGGAGAAGAGGCGAACTCATGGACACATAGTTTGCAAATTCGTTCGATGAGATTGAATTTGGCAAGTCAGAAGGATATCATTGATTCGTAGTCTCTACGTTCTCGATTGATAGCATGGACCCAGGTTCAAAGAGGTTCAGAGATTTATGGTATGGCACTATTGATATTTGATCACGTTGATATATTACAATATCTGAAGTGGATGTATTGGATTCAAGGGTTGAAATTAATGTTGGTTATGAAGTTGGAGTATCAAATACATATGCTAAGATCACGTCAAAGTGTCATAGATATAACAATTTATCGGAGTCATAAGGGGCCTACTACAAAGACTATAATATTAATAAGAACACATATACGGACTAATTAGTATCGCTTCGACTATTCAAAGCATGTACCGAATACAATGGATTTCACCGTATGATTGGAAAAAAAGAATGCCAACATGGCATGACTATCATATCAGAGTCAACGTTTTTAAAGAAAGAAAATAACATATCACAGTTTCTGTTAGCGTGTAAGGCTTATTTCGAAAGGAAACAACATGAAATTTCGCTTTTTCAAATAAAATGTCTTTATCATATGTCGCATGTATCTGCTTATGTAATAATTTGTGTTCTGATGTTTTGTATCCGACTTTGTATTAATACATTGATTAACTAATAAAAGTTAATTAGACGATAAAAATATTGTGGAAAAGTGTCAACTTCTGGAGTGATGACGTGTCATCCTCCTAAAGAGTGCCATCCTCAATTCAAATATATAATTATAAAATTTATGGGTTTTCTTTTCCGCAAACTATATATTGTAAATATTTTGGTGGATTTATGTTAAACTGATATCATTCCGTAAAATATATTCTATAACTCGATATATAAAATATAAAAACTCTACCGATAGTAAATTTATATTTGATATGATATGTTAGTTATATATATGTTTATATAATCACTATTTACAATATGATTATGGACATGCTTAATAAAATTTATTAATTTTATAACAGAATAATTCAAACCAAACAAAATTTGTTAGTTTGTTTTAGTGTTTCTTAATTTGTCATAAACTTATAGAAGCCTAAATCTATTATTAGGTTTAAACTAATCAATCTTTTAATTATTTCTACAAAAATGTGAAATCTTTTTAGTGAGATTCCATATTTCGAAAATAATAAAAAATTAAAATAAAAATTGCTAAAATCCCAAATATGGAATATTTGCCATTTGACCTAATGGAGGATTATTGGTTTACGTATTTTCATGGATTTAAAAGTTTTAGTAGATTTTGGTTTTTGTTCACAAATCTAAATATTTCAAAATCAGACTAGTTGATTTCATAATTTAAACAAATGGATTTCAAAATTTAATCTTACAATAAAGAGAAGTAAGACAACAAAAAGAAGTTCACCAGAGAAAAAAGATAAGAAGAAAAATTACTTATGGGGAGTTATCAAAAAAGTCTCTAACTTGAATGAGCATGTATGTTACGATGCCATTAAAGTGATTCATCAATTAAGTATGAAAGATGTACTCATTAGTATGTCTATTGATAAACGTTATGGTTAGATTAAACATAATGTCATTGGATAACACATTTTATATTTATAGTTATAATTTATAATTATTATTGGATTTTTTTTGTCAAACTACTATTATTGGATTTTACATAATTAATAATTTTTTCTTTCTCTTTTTTGTGGATACAAGAAACCACACTTGTGATTTGTAAAGAATTCATATAAGGAAAAGGGCTTGAGAGTGAATCTCGTATGAACTAAAGATGAATCAATCAAAATGTTATTGGATTAATATTGATGGTTCTCGATTGAGTTACACGAATGCTAGAATTGAACCACTTATCTCTTTGATACAATTTAAACGGTAAGTAATGCGTATGTATGTCTATTCTGGTTGTGTAGAAGAAAAATTCTCTGAAGAAGAAGAAGAAGCCCTCTCTTTAAATAGCAGTTGAGCTTAGCATCTCCGCCACCAGCCTTCGCGAGATCCTCTCCCTTAAAGTCAGAAATGACTCTTCTCTCGTTGACTTGGCCTTCATTGAGTCGCAACCTCCATGTCTTTAATTGCTTGGGACTCAAGGGTTAAACTCCTAGTCTTTTTAATGGGCCTCATGAACATACAAAATCTGAATCCAACACTTTCCCCCTCAACATCTAGGCCAAGGCTTATAGGTTCGAGATGCGAGTATCAAACTTGATTGTGGCATCTTCTTAACATATTCTCGGTAGCTCCGAATCTTACTTGATGGTTTTGGTTCATTTGAAATCAAAGGCTAAGATGAGAAGATTCTAATTGGATGGCTAACAATATTAGCGAAGCAAAGAGTATGCCCTCATCTTTCACGCTAATTGATGTGATATAAAGCAACCAATTAACTGCTCTCTATCACTATCTCACGCTTCAACACACGATTATCAAGGTATTTCTTTTCTTATGCTCTTTTAAATCATTTCAGTTTCCATCTCTTTCATCTTTCTTAGACGAAACCCTAGAAATCATCTATCCTATTTGTTTTGATCTTTTGATTTTCTTTATACTTTCCTAGGGTTGTTTAGTTAATTTTTCTTATTGTTTCTCCCAAATCAATCATCCCTCCACTGCAATCCACCATGGGACAAGGGAAAGATGAAGTCGGCGATTCAAAATTTTTGAAAGAAGATCGGAAGCGTAAACGCGCAAAAAAGGAGATGATCGACAGAGCCGCTGCTGTCGCCGTGAAGACATAGATTTTGATTCAATCTCTAGCCTCCTCTAGACCTGAAGGAACCCCCTTTGGACCTCGCCAAGCTTTAATCCTAACCAGGAAAGAGGTTGTGAGTTTGATGGCTGAGGAAACAACTCCGAAAGATCTCGTCAGATGTGTGATCCTAAGGAGACTCCTGAGCATACTCCTCCTGGATGGTTTTGTGTCCACGAGAATTACATCATTAAATGTCACCTCAATTTCCTCTTCCAAATATTCTCTTAGACTTGCTGGATCATTACGTATTGGCCCTCCCTCAGCTTTGCCCTTATGTCATATGAGTGCTGCTAAGTCTGATCATTAGATCTAGGGAAGGGGGAATTGAATTTTGGATCAGAGAGTTGTTAGATCTTTATGTTATGAAGGAGACCCTGCCAACTAAGGGGGCAAGCGGGACCTTCTATTTGCCAACGCAACATGGTCGCAAGATTTTTATGTTTTCTGTCAATGGTAAGTTCTGGTGTCAATGGTTCTTTTTCGTGAAAGTTGACTCGACTACGGTCCCTGGGGGATGCAAGATGCGTACCACATGGGCTCGCACCTTTAGTTAGGAGCCTATTGGAAGCTTGTCGAGGCTTTATAAATTCTTGAAACCTAAAGCTTGTTTACTTGCCTTTGCAGGTTACAAGAGCTTTGGTCAACAAGTTGAAACAAGCACCTGTCAGCTGGCCTGCTTTTCCAGCTTCTTGAATTAGCAGAGCTCGACTCCCTGAAAGGTTCACCGCCTGATTTCCTGAACCGATTGCTGCAACCAGTTGGAAGGTATGACTTTGTGTTCATTCAGCAATTGATTTTTATGCTTCATCATGCTTTGTTGTTAGACATTCATGCTACTTTTACCTCTGTTCCAGTCTCAGAAGAAGAGGTTCCAATTAATTTATCAACTGAAGCAAGCACCTTTGAAACCGTCAAAAATATGTCGATTCAGCCTTATTTCCCCTCGTTGGAAGCCATAACTTAGCAAAACAAGCTTTCAAGGGGCTCTCACTTGCGTGGCATTGCTGGTGACGAGGTCCCTACTGGTTCTTTTAGAGATACCATTAGCAAAGTATTTGACGATGGTTCTTCGACACCTCCGCCAATGGATATCCCTATTGAAACCATTGGCAAGGCTTCTAAAGCTCATGGAAAGAAGGTTGACAATGATGAACCTGAAGGTGGAGAGTTCAATACTCAAGGTAAAGAAATGGTTGTTGTTGTGGATAATGTTTTCCGTAGGCGTGAACCTGGCCCTATGGTGTCTACGGGAAGTCAAGACTCTAAGCGCCCCTATCTAAGAGAGTTCGCTCTGAATCAGGTGATAAGACTTCCAGGCCTGCTTCCTCTGCATCAAAGAGTAGCCAGGGATCCTAGAGTTTTACCCATTCCAAGCCAGGGTTCGTTCTGAAGGCTGACAACCTAGGGGCTGGCAACACTGGGGGCTGGCAACACTGGGGCGCCATTTGAAACAAGTGGGTTGTTCTTTCCTTACTATCAACACCTTAGCAAACCGCAGAGGATACCTAGAAGTGGCTTACCATCTTGGCCAGGTTTTGTTTAACGTTTTGTTATATTTGCCTCTAACTTGACTTTGTTTTAGCTGGTGTGTTTTTATTGTCAATATACAACAAGTGAATGCCTTTAACAAATTTTAGATTATGAAGACTAGTTTCAACATTTCCCTGATGTGAAAGAGCTCCAGGATGTAAAGACGACCTTTCAAAAGGCTAGAACTCAGCTTGATCAATCGAGGTCCCAGGCTTAGAGGCTTCAAGCTCAGGTGGAGGAGCTGAAGTCTCATGTCGAGATCTTTTCTGGAAAGAATGTGGAGCTTAGCTTTGACCTTAAGGTGAAGGCCAACAGGGTTGCTGCTCTCGAATGACCTAAAAAGACTACTGAAGCCAAGGTGTAACACCCCCGATACGGTCTAGATCAAAGTGAACTCAATTAACCGCATAACAATCAAACAAAAACATGTACGACCAACTAAGTAAACCCTTTACTAAACCAAAGATTCTACTGATGTACGTCCGAAGACTCGGACCAAGAACTCTGAAACACATTCAGGAATTCCTGAACCGAAATCCAAATGTACATCCTTAGCGGATTTAGTCTTCGGTCGGCCGACCTAAGCTAACCCGCTAGATGGTTCGTCCCAGACCAAGACTCCGTTTTCAGGCGTAACTAAGGTTTAGTTTATTTAGAATTTTTATACATTAAAAAAACATAGCCGCAAACGTTATACAACTTGTATAAATCCTTTAAGCATAGTACTCAAAACATTACGTTATATAATACAAACATATGCATGAAAAAAAAATGAGGTCAGAAAACTACACTGGTCACGTCATCTCCTCCACACCCGTCTAGTCTCCAACTAAGAGTTTTCTGCAAAACAAAGAGTCTAATGAGCAATTATATTGCTCAGTGAGAAACAAATCTAAGCTAACTTACCAATACGAGTTGCACATAGTAGTAAACAAGCAAAAATATATCATAACGTTCAATCGAATAAACATCATGCAATGCAACATATATCCAATCCTCCAAGAGTGGTTGATCCCGTTGGATCATCGAGGCTTGCCCCTCGCCATTGGTTATTCAACCCACCATAAACCATAATCCATACTCAACAATCCACAATCCATCACTCATCGCTTTTTGCGCTCATTGACTCTACACACAAAGTCTAAAAAGACAATGACCTGGATCATACACACTAGCTGCATCATCATGCAACTTGCATGCACCGGTCAGGGTAGCTAGCCCTATCACCGTGCTCAACATAACATTCCAGAACTAATTTCTGTACAGCTTCGACAAGCTATGACCTCTAGGTGCATACGAATGACTCTCACGACACTCTACTCGAGTGTCGGACTCACACTACGAGTTCCTCACCAAGCACACCCGTCACAATCAAACCCGGGACAAACAAGTCACAATTTCCGAACCAAGGTTCAAAAAATATAACGCCATTATCATCATGCCATATCATATCATATTCATCACATATCACAACATGTTATACCCTCTGAGCCGAGACCCGAATGATATAAACCAATATCTCTCACAACAGCATGCATCACGAAATCATTAAATATCACATGAACATCATGCCATCATATCATTCCTTATCCATTTACCTATGTCCATACCGTATACTTATCATTTTCATGATTCTATTGTTCCACATGTAACACACAAGTTCTCTTGTTTTGCAGGTGCTAACCGCACAAACACATACAAACCTACTACCGAGACTCATCTTAGGTTTCAGATTAAGCGATTGAATTGGATCCAAATAGGTTTGGCTCTTATGGAAATTTTGACAAAGTTTTGGACCTCTAAACTTTTAGTTTAGATCAAGAGAAAAAGAATTCCCTATGTACTGTTAGTCAGAAACGATATTTGAACCTATTTCCCCACTTAGGTTACCAAACGACAAGGAAAAACTAAAGATGGAAGTTTTTACCTGAGAATTCCTATTCGAACAAACTTTTCTTCGGTCGGAATATGTTTTTACACGGCCAGATCACGTGTTGCTATGGTTGAAAAGAGTTTTTCACGTTCGGATCATGTTATTTCTAGAGAAAAAGTTTGTTATAGGGTATAATTCAGTTTGAGATGGAGAATGGCATATGCTATGGGTTTGAGTAGGGCCAGGGAACTTGTGAGGCAAGGTTTTCCACATGCAAACACGAGTTATCGGGCTGTTGCAGCAAGTGGAAAAACCTGTACAGAACGTTCGGCGATACCTGTCCAGCTGCGTCTGCTGAAGCAGGCAACCAAGCAAGTTAAGCAGGCATAGAGACAGCTGCCTGGTCACCCACCCGGACGGAGCTGCTTCCAGTCTGAGCGCATCTGAACGTGCCGAACGACCGTTACACGTGTTCAAATGTACCAGACACTATCCAGATGATCAAAAATTTTATTTCTTCGAGTAAAACTCACTTTTCTTCGGGAAAATTCTCGCCACTTATTTCCAAGACCGTTTCACCTCTATTGGCTCACGGATAACTTTCCCGACAAATTTTCACGACCATTTAGGATGTTTTATGACGAACCGTCGACATTTCCAATCCTTTAAATTTCCTAAGAATATTTCTATGCCGCTACTTCTTCACGATTCCAACTTTAAATTTTTTGCTTCTCTTAAGTAGCTCAACTAGCACTCGTCTTACCGCTTCGCGTTATCCGGCCAATTTGTTATGCATCCTTTGCGGTTTAATGAAATCATTTCAACGGTCTTAAGAAGTAATCTCCTCGACCAGTCTTATGTGTGTCCCCATGAATAATTTACTTCACCCAATTTTTCTTGTGTCCCAACAATGGCTATTCCCAAGTCTTTGCACTTGACTCTCATTCCTGTCAATTCTGCTTCAACCATACACTTTTCGGTGCTTAGCGTTTTTACCTGAACTTACTAACGCTCATCTCGATCATTCAGTTCCAAAACATTCTCTCATTTTAAATCAATAGTATGGCTTTATCCAAATCTTACACAATCCTCAATACGTAGGTCATTCACTAAAATAGTCTTCGGTTTAAGCCATTATCCTTCTTCGATTGTTCATTATATCTCACCGTTTTCTAATTCTTATTAAGGGTTATTACATTCTCCCTCCCCCCTCAATAGAATTCGTCCTCGAATTCTTAGGAATACATCTCTTCACCATTACTCAATGTTTTAGCCTCAACTTTACTTCCTCTAGATATTATCGTCCAATCTCCAATGACTTCCTACTCCGTTGCACTCTTTCTTTTTCTTTGTACTGAGCATTACTTACTCCTATTTATATACTGATGTACATATAATTTCATGCATATTTTAGTGTGTTTTAGCTTAGTT
>OVAN01003713.1:0-28093 GCA_900406275.1 Anastatica hierochuntica
CTCATCCAAAGACAGTGCACGAGCAACCTTGTAGCCAGACTTTACTGTATACTGACCAGATTTAGTAAACTGCCAGCAAAACTCATCCCTGTGGAAAGATTGTGCGATAGGCAAACTCTGAATGATGGCAATGTCTTCTGGTTCCACAAACTGAACCAGCTTCGGTAGATCCCATTGATTCAGATCCCTATCAATGAAGTCGCTGACCACCATCAACGGATGTGCCACTGGTATGCGTGCCCTAGCCGGCCTAGTCGGGCTCGTCGGAATCCAAGGATCCACCCACATACTGGTAGTAAGACCAAAGAAGATCTTCTTGCGTAAACCTCGTAAGAGCAGAGGCTTGGATGCGAGAATGCTCCGTCAGCCATAAGAAGGTCTATCTGACTCAGGGGCTTGTAGAGGAGTGGAGTATTTATAGTACCGGCCCCTAAGAACTCTCGCAAGAAGAGAATTCGGGAATCTTAAGAGACGCCACAATTGTTTGGCCAAAAGAGCCAAATTAAACTCATGGAGTGTACGAAACCCTAACCCCCCCCCCCTCCTCCTTTGAAGCACATAACTTAACCCAAGTCGCCCAATGAATACCCCTTCGGGGAGGGTCGGAGCTCCACCAGTATCTTACTATCGCACTTGTAATTTGATCACACGTATCTAGGGGCAAGAGAAAACTCGACATAACATATGCTGGTAAAGCTAGTGCCACGGCCTTGATCAGAACCTCCTTCCCACCCTTAAACAACCACTTTGAAGACCACAAGTTCACGCGGCTCTGTAAGCTGTCCCTGATGAAGGCAAAGACCTTACACTTGAAACCACTTAAATCTTCAGGAATACCTAAGTAGGTACCCAGCCCCCCTTCAGTCTGAATGCCCAAGATACTCTTCAAATCTTGCTTAACGGTCTCATTTATTTTCTTCCCAAACATAAGCGAAGACTTCTCCAGGTTAACCCGTTGGCCCGAAGCTTTCCCATACACCTCCAGAATCCTCAATATCTCCAAACACTCCTGGGGCTCCGCCTTACAGAAAAAGAGGTTGTCGTCTGCAAACAGAAGGTGGGACACTGGAGGACTAGCTCTCGCTACTCGCATTCCGGTTATGCGTCCCATCCACTCCGCCTCTCTTAGAAGGCAAATGAGCACTTCCGTACACATGATGAAGATAAAAGCAGACAAAGGATCTCCTTGTCGCATACCCCTAGCAGGCACAATATGGCCCCTCGGGTGGCCATTAACCAAGACCCGGTAAGAAACTGATCTTACACATTGCATGATCCATCCTATCCATTTCTCTGCAAACCCCATCTTGCGCATCACTGCCTCCACAAAATTCCATTCCACACGATCATACGCTTTACTCATATCTGATTTGATAGCCATGTGCTTGTTTTGCCCAGCAGGGTTGGTTCGGAGGCCATGAAACATCTCTTGAGCTACCAAGATGTTATCCGTAATCAGTCTCCCAGCGACAAAGGCCGACTGAGTCTCCGAGATGATTTGAGGCAAAATTCGCTTTAGTCTCTGACACAGCAATTTAGAGACTATCTTGTAAGCCACATTGCATAGACTTATAGGTCGAAAGTCCATCATCGTCAAAGGTAAGTCCTTCTTTGGTATGAGGCAAATGTTCGTCTCATTCAGTCCAGGCACAACGGTGCCTTCCACCAAGAATTTATTGACCGTAAGGATCACATCTTGCTTCATAGTATCCCAAAAATGCTGATAGAAAAACGCTGTCATCCCATCCGGACCTGGGGCCTTTTCAGGATGCATGGAAAACAGCGCACTTCAAACTTCCTCCTCAGACACCGGCCTTGTGAGCTCCGCATTCATTTCATCGGTAATCTTGGCTGTAATGACACCCAAGACCTCCTCAATATCTAATTGTTCAGATGTCTGGAACAAATCACGAAATTATCTTGTGCCAATGGCCATAAGCCCCTCTTCCTGCTCAATCACCTCCCCATCCTCATTCCGGAGCCGTACAATCCTATTACGCGAACGACGTTGCTTTGTGGTCGCATGGAAATAACTCGTATTCCTATCCCCTTCCTTAAGCCACAGAGTCCTGCTCTTCTGTCGCCAGAAGATCTCCTCACTGTTCAAAGCATCATGTAGTTCTGTCGTAGCTGCCGCTATCTCCTCAGGAGTGGCCGTGTCCGACATATGAAGATCATCAACCCTAGCTTTCAGCTCCTCAATAGTATGCTCCGCAGCCAGCCTATCATTCTTACTCCAAGAAACAATGGTCTTCCTACATGTGCTAATCTTCGCCCGAATATCCATTCCCGGAGGCATCGCATTCCAGCTATTTTTAATAACCTCGTCAAACCCCTCCTTCTTAATTAGACGCTTGTCGAACCGAAAGGCCTTCCGCAAGCGCAGAGGCCTCGAAAGAATGTTTGCAAGAACAGGCCGATGATCAGAACCCAACATTCTAAGGTATTGAACAGTAGAATGCGTGAAACGCTCATGCCACTCCGCATTACCTAGAGCTCGGTCTAGGCGACAACGCACACGAGTGCGATTGTTTCCTCTGTTTTCCACCCAGGACATATGGTTCCCAGTGTAAGGAAATTCTAGCATCCCACAGTCATGTATCATTTGACGAAAAGGAAGAAAGGACGACTCTGGTCGAACGCGTCCCCCTTGCTTTTCCGCATTGCTAACAATCTCGTTGAAATCACCAATCATGAACCAGGGTCCATTACGTTCAAGCGAAATGTTAGCCAATTTATCCCAAACCAGTTGTCTACGATCATGGACTGGGTCTCCGTAAACAAAAGTAATAAAAACTTTAATACAATCAAAAGTAGCTTCTACGTCCAACATACGGTTGTCTGAAAATAAAATAACGACATTAAAATCATTCATAAGAAATAAAGCTAATCCACCACTCAAGCCAACGGGCTCGACGGTGTGAAGACGGTCATATCCTAACTTCCTCTGCTGATCCAGTAGCACCTCCCGTCTATTCTTGGTCTCCGATAGGAATAGTAAACCAGGATGATTCCCAACCCCTCGACAGTTCCAACCCAGCATCCTCATTTACGGGTATTGGGTGGGTTCTGGGACCCCACCAGACCGTCTTTCTGTGATTGTTCACTTTGCCTTCCATGATGAGTCGACTTACTCGAGGGAAACACAGTATGAGAAATGCGTCCCTTTCTAGAACTTGAGCCAGCAATGGCATGGTCTCGTTTCTTCGGAGATCCTCGACGAAGGATCTGCTCTTTCTTCCCATGGATGGCTAAAAGAGCTTTGTTGTGATGAAGCCTATCTGGAGACTCATCCCGCTTGTGTTTCTTTGGAGCTTTGCCTTCTCGTCGCTGCCCATGCTTGTTGTCCGCAATACATGTAGCATCCCGGTGCGCCACCTTAGACGAAGAAGAAGGAACGACGGGACCAGAACCCAATAGCTTCAACTTATCTTGTTCAGCTTGCACCCAATCCTCCCCTAAAAGATCATCTTCAGCATCCACCGCATGCGACTCATCAGCCACAGCCACTTTGCCCACTGCCTTTGACTCATCAGTCAACCTGACTTTGTCTTTAGGCTTCATCATCTCAAGATCAGAGCTCCGAGAGGTTCCGTAACCAGAGTCACGGGCCAGAGACCTATTGCCTTCGGACTTACGACCCGAATCCGCAGCAACACCGTCCGGCAAATGACGCTGAACAAATCTCTCTCGCGGTATTACTCTCCCGATCCTAACATATTCCCATCGAGAACCAGTTTGCCCTTTCTCCTCATAACCCCGCCTGAACCCACCTGAGTAGACCTCCCTGTTTTGAAAGGCCTGACCATAGTGTCTATCGAAGTCACTCCTCCGTGACCAAGAACCATGACGCTTAACATACTTCACATCAGGACTTCTCCGCGGTGCAGCCTCCAGCCGAGAGTGAGACACAACACCATAGGCACTACGCCCAGAGCCAAAACGAGAATCCTGGATTATGCTTCGAACACCGTGAGACCGCTGTCCCAGGCTTGAGTTGCTCCTATTAGTCTCCTTCAGCTCATCTTCAACAGCATGTAGCCCACGTTTTCGTCCCCTGTTCTCATTCCTCAGGCCAGATCCATCACCACGTAAAGATGACCTGCTCTGGTCTGACATTTTTGCTCTACTCACGTGAGTTGAGCCATCCTCTACTCTTGGTTGGAGTCTAGAGAAAACACCATGCTTTGGTACTGGTTTGATATCAACCATGGTCGCACCTTTAGCATTCTCCATCACACCACATTGAGGCTTCTCATGTGACATAAGGCCACAAGTAGAACAATGTTTGAACAACCGATCGTATTGAATCTTGACGGTTACCGTCTCCCCATCCTCATTGATCAAGCGCCTTGTAAACTTCAGAGGCCGACGACTGCCCAGAGTTACTCGCAGCCTAGCATCAACTTCATTCACCTCATGAACATGACCCAACTTCTCACCAACACATGACATAGTTTCCTTAGACCAGAACTGGATCGGGATCCCAGTTATCTCAATCCAAAAGGTCATCTCCCAAGGATAATTATCATTTACAACCGGCTGCCACTTCACAAGAATGAACATCCAATAGTTGTAATGGAACGGACCTTGAGCGAGTACAGCCTGTAAGTCGTCTTCGGAGTCAAAGTTAAATATGAAACAGTCGTTTCCAAGATTGCTCGCTGTGATCCTCCCGGCCATACCCCATTGTTGCGGCATATAGACTATTAACTTATCAACATCTTGTTTCTTGGGATTTAGAACCCGACCAATTAACGTTAACCCATACTCCTGAAAAAGTGTTGTAGTGTCCTGAGGAGGAATTGGAATCGGCTCGTCATCATCATCCTCATAAACCATCGGTCTTTTTCCCAACCATTTCTCCATCACAGCTTGCAGATACCAGTTGTTGAGACGCCTAACTGAGAAACTGTCTCCAAGCAAACAGAGATCACCGTTTACACAGAGTCTCTCGAGATCACCGGAACCCAGAGATCAAAGGATCTCGTTAAACCCAAAGCCAATCCGTCAAGTGAAGGATCGGGAGAAGTGAAGCCACCGCCCTATCTCTCACGTGAGAGCCTTCAAATCCCACCGCCGGATCAACCGCCGAAAGGGAACGCATGCGATGCACTCTCAATCGCCTTCCTCGCCGCCGCCTAAGACCTAAAGAGAGAGCTGGTGAGCCTGTTTATTGGTATTTTCATCATATATGATTTGTTTATATGATTTTACATGATTTTTTTATATGCTATAAAATTATTAAAATAGAACATATATTTTGACTAATTATAATATAGTTGTCGGTACAAAATTAAATAAGATATTAAAAAAAATCATAATTTTCATTTTGAAAAGTAGCTAAATATATACGTAATTTGGTTTTCTGAAAATATATAATAGATAAAACTCACATTTAATATTTACAAATGAAAAATATATTTTACCTTAATAAGTAAATATAATAAAATATGACATTAAATTTATTTTTTCATAAAATATTTCTATTCACAAATTCGCTAACATCCACCTAATTCCGATTAAGATCGACTAAAAATCGAAGCATGAATTGAAATGTTCATACTAATCCTTAGATTTATTTTTTACAAGGATTAGTAAATTATTAAATATATATATAAATGAAATTGAGAGGCGCACTCTGATTTTAAATCTCATTAGCTTGCCTAACCTTTGGAACATACTACAACATTAGGGAAGATTAGCATGTTATGGTTCGAGTAACTTCTATTCGTTAGGTCAACACTGATACAACATAATGACTCTTGTAGGCCGCCGATTCGGAATGTCAGTCTTGGCTCCACCGCTTCTCCGCTGCCATCTCGTACCCCTACCCTGTTACCAGTGATCTTCTCTCTGGCTCAACGCCACTTGGAAGATATGACTTGATGCTCAACGTCGATAGGCGTCCCCTGCAGCTATTCTGGACAATCAACTTGCTAATTCATCTAAGAGACCTTGACACGGCGGCAGAGTATGTGACCTTGGCATATAGCAAAATCTATTGCGACTAGCTACACTATAAGAACATGCGATAATATCATCCTCTCCATGTGCGAGGCCAAAAGATACGGAGACGCCTTCCATCTCTACCATTACTTTTTCAACGATTTGAAGATGAGAGCCCCCTACAAATCTTCCAGCCACATCATTAAATCCCTCTGCGAGTTAGGACGCATGGATAATGCCCTCGTACTCTTTCGTGCCACCTCTCTGGCTCGTAGTTCCTATGGCGACTTTACCAAAGGATTGGTCGTCACAAGGAGGTTGGACAAAGCCCTTTGTTTACTGAAGGAATATCCACTGGCTGAGTCTTGTAACAATCTAATAAGCGGGTTCTTGAATCTTGGAAACCTCGACATGGTGAATCAACTGTTGGATGAGTTCGAGTCCAAGGGGTTCTTGTTTGATCGGCCTTGGTTACACAAAGTAGAAGCGGCAATGGTGAGGGTGGCCTTCATTGAGCACTGGTTGAAGCAAGGGAAAAGGAGGAAGTTATGAAGTGGTATGAGTCTTTGATTGGAAATAACAAGTAAAGAGAATGATTGAATTATATTATTTGACTGAATGTTTACACAGACGTTATATATACAATGAGAACATGAATCACAAAGATATTATACTATCTACTAATATCTTTGTTTAGCTAAATTTTAGGGAATGAGAAATATCTTCTTAACTTATATGCATGTTTCTTTTTGTGTAATACCCCCTCAAGACGGAGGCACTCTAGTGACATCGATATTGAAACACGCAAGCTGAAATTATTGGCGTGGGAGTGGTTTGGTGAGAGGTTCGGCTAACTGGTCATCGGTGGAGACATGAGACACTCGGAGCACACCCGCTTGTATCTGGTTTTTGATAAAATGATAATCTAAAGCAATATGCTTCATCCGAGAATGGAACACCGGATTGGCACAAAGATACGTTGCTATAACATTATCACAATATATGACTAATTGAGATGGAAGAGTAATACGAAGTTCTTGTAAAAAAGAGCAAATCCAATGCATTTTTGAAGTCGTATTAACGACGGCTCGATATTCCGCCTTCGTTGATGATCGAGCCACTCCTTTTTGTTGCTTTACAGATCAAGAGATTAGATTACTTCCAAGATAGATTATGTATGCATTGGTGGAGAAAAAATTATCGACATCATCGACCCAATCCACATCCGAATAGCTACGAAGTGTTAACGGTGTCCCTGTCTTTAGAAGTATGCCATGACTCTTTGTTCCAACAAGATATCGTAGAACCCGTTTAGCCGCTGTTATATGTTTTGTGGTAGGTTAATGCATAAATTGAGAGAGTCTATTTGCGGCATAGGCAATGTCGGGACGTGTGAAGGACAAATACTGAAGGCTACCTACAATGGATTGGAAAAGTGCTACATCCGGGAGGACATCACCACCCTTCAAACTCAGTTTTGGTTTAGTTTGCAAGGGCGTACTTACTGGTTTCGCGTCGATCATGTTCATCTTAGCAAGGAGGTCATGAATATACTTTATTTGCATAAGATGTAAGCCTTCGGCAGTTCGTGTTGCTTATATGCCTAGAAAATAATGCAGATCAACCGGATCCTTGATGGAGAATCTAGTCGCAAGAGCATGAAGAACCTCTGCGATAACCTTGTTATCACTACCCGTGACGATTATGTCATCAACATACATGAGGATGTATGTCAGACTACTGCCAGTGTTGCGAACAAAAAGTTACGTATCCGCAAGAGAGTTTAAGAAGCCAATAGCGACGAGATATTGTTTCAAGGCAGAGTACCAGGCTCGCGGCGCCTGTTTTAGTCCATAGATAGCTTATCGTAGTCAACAAACATGATTTGGTTTTTCGTGATCAACAAAACCGGGCGGTTGCATCATGTAAGGTTCTTCCACTAAATCACATTAGAGGAACACATTATTTACGTCTAGTTGCTTGAGTTGTCAGGATTTTTTTACTACTACATCAAGAACTAACCGAATCGTGGTCTCCGCGTAGTCTACCCCTTGTTGCTGATTGAATCCCCTTGCTACTAACCGCGATTTGAACTTCTCGTTCTCACCATTGTCATGATATTTGATTGTGTAGATCCAACGACAACCAATGACATTTTGATGAGGTGATCGCGGAACAAGATCCCTTGTTCTATATCGAATTTTCGCATCATACTCTACAAACATCAACTTTCTCCATCTTTCATCTCGAAGAGCCTGAGCTAGAGTTGTTGGTTCGCTGGTGTTGCTACGGGAAAGCACAGTGGTAAGAAGTAGCTTCTGGTTAGATTTGGTGATGTTGTTTTTGGCTCGGGTAAACATTGGATGGTGACTTTATGGTGGTGACGGAGGAAGCGATGGTTCAAGAGTGGAGGTTTGGTTACTAGATTATGTCGAAGAGGATGAAGAGGAACGAGTTTGTTGTGTGTGTTGGTTGTGGAGTTGGATTTGTGTGGGCCGAGGAAGATGAAAGTGAAGAATTGGATGTGTCTTGTGTTATGGGGTTGGGGTTGGTATGGGCCGAAGGAGATACACGGGGAAAGAATTTTTTGGGTTGGATAATGTTGGATGAGAAGGAGAGTTAGAAAGACTTTTTAGGGTTTGGGTTGTGGTCTTCGGCCCATGTGGAGAATGAGCAGTGGGCTTTAAGGTTTAGAGAAGAGAATTAGAATTAAGATGAGGAGCCAATACCTGAATGGTGTGTAGCAACGAGACGGTGGGGATGAGCGGTGCAGCAATAGAAGGGTGAAGAAGCTCCACGACGGGGACCTATTGCACCGGCGAGTTAGAGAAGCTTGCTGGAGGACTGATTTCGTGATGAATTGTGGTTCGAGATTGCTCCTTGTCTCCGAAATTAAATTGGACGGGATTTCAAAAGGAAAGCTTATCTCCACAAATTTCACATGTTTGGTTGTCTAGATTCTTCCAGAGGCCACGTTAAGACAATAATAAGCATTATGTGTGTTAGAGTACCCAAGGAAAACACATCGAGCCGACCGATATTGAAGCTTATGTGTCGTATACGGTCGGATCCAGGGGAAACAAAGGCATCCGAAAAATTGCAGTTTGTCATAGTTTGGTGTTGTTCCGAACAGCCGTTGGTGGGGAGACTGAAGAGATAAGAGTGGTGTGGGTAATCGGTTTATCAAGTAAACCGCCGTGGAGAAGGCGTAAGTCCAGTAAGCCTTTGGAATTGATGTCGTGGAGAGCAATGTGAGTCCTATTTCTACTATATGACAGTGCTTTCTCTCATATATCCCATTGTGCTCTGGCGTGTGAGGACGTATTGTGAGGTGTGAAATTCCGGAGGCAGCGAGATATGATCAGAGAGCCACAAACTCTCCGTCATTATCTGAATACAATGTACCAATGCAATTCTGGAAACGATTCTAAACTAGGTTTTTGAAAGCTATAAAAACATCTTTTACTTGGGATTTTGTTCAAGTGGAAATAACCAAGTGTAACATGTGTAGTGATCCACAAGAACTAGATAGTAATTGTAGTTATCAATAGAAAGAATTTGAGAGCTCCAAACACCAGAATAGATGTATTCTAAAGGACGAGTGGATTGAATAGTAGAATGAGAAAATGGTAATAAATGACTCTTATTAAGTAAACATTTAGAACATGGAAGAGAGGTTTTAAATGAAACTAAAACGGGTAAAGAAAAGTTCTAAATAATAGTGTGTAGCTTGAGAGGGATGTCCTAGTCAAGAATGCCAGGAATCGAGAGTAGCCTTTGATGTTTGTGTCGCATATAAAGCTACCATTTATGTCTTAGAAACCTGCTACTCGTAGAGGTCATATTAAGTCTTGCCTTAGAGCTAGGGCTGGGCATTTTACACGAAATTCGGGTATCCGACCCGAACCGAACCCGAAAAATCCGAACCGAGCCGAAACCGAAATTTAAAAATACCTGATCGGGTATCAATTTTTGAGAACCGAAAGAATCGGAACCGAATCGAACCGAACCGAAGTATTTCGGGTACCCGAAAATACCCGAAATATAGTTAAGTACCCTAAGATATTTTGGATATTTTGAGATTTTTTAGACCGAATAACCAAATATACCCGAAATACACAAAAATACCCAAAAAAATGATACCCAAAGATACTCGAAAGGACCCGAACATACCCGAAAAACTCATAAATACCCGAAATACATGAAAAATACCCCCCAAAAAATTAAAAATATCTCATAAATATCCAAAAATACCAAAAATACCCGAAAGACCCGAAAATACGCGAACCCGATTTGAAACCGAAAAAATTTTGGTTGTTTTGTGGTTCTAATTTCAAGAACCAGAACCGACCCGAACCCGACAAGAACCGAACCGAGTCGAACTGAAATTTCTTCGGTTTCTAAATGGGTATCAAAATTTAGAAATCGAAATACCCGAAACCCGAAATACCTGATCCGAACCGAACCGAATACCCGAATGTCTACCCCTACTTGGAGCAATAGGTCCCCCGTGTGAGGTTCCTTCACCTGGAAAGACGCAGGAAAAAAATTCTACAGATACTTGATTAGTATTACATATTTGATATATTGATGTAAGATTTGTATGTACTTCACGAACACATAAAACTTTATCCAAGGTTAAATCGCGATTAAATGACGAAAATATAGTGAAACTTGTATGTGTTATTGGGAGACCTGAACCATTGGCGATCATGATGTCTTCACTACTGTTGTATGGTTGATGTAAAGACAAGTTGTTGAGATCCGACATGATGTGGTGCGTAGCACTATTGTCAATCAACCAATTGGTAGCATTATAAGGAGCTGCTGCCACCATGTTTGCCCGTGGCTGCCAGGGAGTAAACGGGCTCAGATTTGACGACTGTTGCATCCTATGAAGTTGAGGACATCTCTTGGCACTGTTTCCTTGAGTATTACAAAGCTGACACCTTCCCAAGTAAGGCCGCGGACCTCTCGTATCAAGCATGTAATGATGGTTGATTTGCTGCCAATGTGAGTTGTTGTGTATTTGAAATTGTTGTTATGATGATTGTTGGACGTAGGGCGATACTGATTATTCTGGTTGCATTGTTGCACCATGTTTGTTGAAGCTGGCAGCACAGTAGACAGTGAGGCAGAGGCAGCTAACAACTTTGCTTCATGGTTAAGAAAGCCTCTCATGAAGTTTTGTAATGGTGGGGGGGGGGGGGGGGNNNNGGGGTATAATGGCCTTTCACTTGATCAATAACAATTTTGTAGTCCTTGGGAAGACCTTCCAAGAGCAGATCTATCTAGTCTTCTAACTCCATTGTCTTACCGAAGATGGCAAGCTGATCAAGACATGCAAGATGACCCTGCAGGTAAACATCGACTATCTTGTTTTCTTTCTTCCCGTTCTTAAGTTGTGTTTTGAGTTGTTTGATGTATCATCTGCTTGGCTTTGCATAGGTAGAAGAGAGCATGTTCCAGACTTGATTTGCGGTGGTTGCACAAGAAACAATCGGCTAGATAGCAGTAGAGATTGCTCCGATGAGTGCACTTAAGATCAGACGATCCTAGCACATTCAAAGATTATAGGCTGGATTTTCTGAGAGTTGACCATTAATGGTGATTTTGTCTCATGGAGCCGCTGCTGATTCATCAGTATAACCAGCAAGGTTATAACCATCGAGAAGAGCGTGTACTTGAAGGCTCCACATGAGGTAATTGTTTGCGGTGAGTGTCGAAACATTCGACACGTTGACGTTTAAAAGATTTTGAGGATTTGTGGTAACTGTTTCAGTGATTGTTGCAAGAAATGTATTGTCAGAGATAGACATGGCTAGAGGAAGAGCAAAAGAAGACGAGAAAAGGAAAAAATGGGTAAAAAGTTTTTTGATCTTAAGTTTTTTAACCTTGTTTTGATACCATAAAAAGAATGATTAAATTATATTACTTGATTGAATGTTTACATAGACGATATATATACAATGAGAACAAGAATCACAAATATCTTATACTATTTACTACTATCTTTGACTAGCTAAAGTTTAGAGAATGAGAAATATCTTCTTAACTTATATACAAGTTTTCTTTTGTGTAATAACAAGTTTCAATTCTTTGGGGATGCAGGAAACGCACTCTTGCAACTTTTCCTGGGCCACTTGAAAAAACCGAAGCTTGGGATTTGTTCCACCGGATGGAAGATGGTTTCGGCGGGATTCACATCACAGTGGATTCAAAAACTATAGATATAAGTGTTACGAAGAGAGTCGTTACAAGGAGGGGATCAAGACATTATACAAGGTGGAAGCAAAAGTTGGGTCTTTAAAACCCCAAGACTACAGGAATGTGATTACAAGATGCTGCGAGCAGGGAATGTTGCCGGAGGCAGAGTGTCTCTTAGCGGAGTGGTCGTTCGATAGAGGTTACACCCTCCATGTCTCTATATACGGAGCAATGATGGACGCATATATTAAGGCGGGGAGAGTTGATGATGCTCTCCGTAAGGCTAATGATATGGTCGATGCAAACCTAAAACACATTGCTCTCTACATCATGTGCTAAACTCCCTCTCCCTTCCTCATTTGGACTTCTTGATTTTTCTTACATGTTATTATTGTTGTGGGGGTTATATATCTTAATTAGGGATTTATATTTATACGGACCTAGAAAAGGGACCCTGAAAACACAATCAAAACCCATTACAACGCAACGCATGTCTCTTAGGCTTCGGGACATTCTCAATGCTAACTTACAAGAAAACTAACCGGTCACGGATCCACCAAACCAGTGTATTACTTACCTTAACCATTTTCATGTTACTTCCACAGTTTTTGCTAATGGGGTTTAGCTGGTGCGCGTCTTAAAACTAGCAAACCATGAGTTTTTCTACGACCAAGCTCCTGAGAGTAGACATTGTACCTCGGATAACAAAGAACCGACGAAGAGAATGGATTCGAAACAACTTGAATGGTTCACAGTTGGGTAACTATTACATGTTCTTCCCAGCTCTAAATTTGATTAACTTCATCTTCTTCTTGGTCGTAGTTAGGTCTTATTATGTATACGGGGGCTGATGTTACTGATTCAGCAATTGTAACAGCAGAAGGAATCAAAGTTGACAGATAACAACAACGAGCAAGGAAAGGCACTTGACTTTGGATTTTAATAAATGTATCGATAAGAACCAATTTGGAAAGGCTTAATCCACTTCCAAACCATCATTTCACTGTTATTTTCTTTTCTTCATCAGACACTGAGAACACACTAACGATTGTATTGGTAATTTCCAAATCTAAAAGCACTTGCGTGGTTTTTGACAAAGATCAGTCTCGGTAGTTAAACTTCCTTTTGACAGAGCGGTTATCTTCATCCTCATCCTCTTCCTCTTCTGCTTCTTCTTCTTCTAATTGTTCTTCTTCTTCATATGCTTCTTCTTCCTCTTCTTGTTCAACCTCATCTTCGACAGTATTAACCCTCTCACACTCATCGATCCATTCACTATAGCTGCACTCATTTCCAGCAAAACAGAGGTTTAGAAAACAGGGTGAAATAAGAAAACATATTGTAGTAACAAATTTGTACTTACATGTCTATAGCTTCAGTCAAAGCTGCAAGAAACAGAAACCCAAAGAACAATCAGATGCTTGGAAAAACCCGATTGTATATCAACTTTAAAAATGGTTTAAAAAGTCCGCAAACGAGAAACTTTACCCGTGATAGTTGTGGTAAAGCTTTCTTGACAGATTCCACAGGTTGCTTTACCAACAAGATTCTTCATATCACTGAAAAAAACAAATAAATTTTCACCATATACATAGTTACTAAATTCAATAGATTTCATTCTCATATCGCAATTCATTGAGCTAAGGCTCTTACATTTCGCATTCAACACTAGACCCATGATTACAGAAAGGACAACTAAAGACTGTGTCAAGCTTGTCCATTCGCTTCGTTGGAGCAGGCTTTGCTCTCGACTTCCTCTTTCCCATTGTTTCAAGCACCTTGGCACAAACAACAAATCAAAAAGCAAAAAAAAAAATCAATACTTTTCACTATACCTCCATTAATGCTTCATAAAGAACAGTTACTATATTATCAAATATTTGGATTGAGAAAAGTACCCAGAAAAAAAATCTCAATAATTGCTAATTTGATCTAGAGAATCTACAGTGAAGTCGAAGATAGAATCGAGACTTTCACAAGTCAAAGAGAGATAGACTAATCAATCGAGTAACAAAAAGATAGCCAGAAGATTCGACCTTCAAAGGATCTGACTCAAAAATTACTACTTGATCTAAAAAATCGAAAACCCATAACTTGCAGATCTTCAAATTCAACGAAGCAAGAAAAAAGCGCACAATGAATAGAAAACATGTTTTGGGAAAAGTTAGAAGATCGAAATTGGGATCATGAAGACAACGAGAATATTAGACATACAAAAACCTTTTAATTGCGCAAGATCGATTCGACGAGGAAGAGTGAAATATGAAACCCTAAATTGTGCGACGAACAAGTAAATTGGGGAAAAAAAGGAGAAGGAGATGATAGACTTTCAGAGCAAAAGCGACGTCGTTTCTTAAAGAAAAACAAGTTAAATATTACAATTTGTAAATGTCCAATTTAGATTTCCATTCGGTGTTGACAAAAAAAAATCTCTTAGGTTGTTTTGACTTTTGAGTCATTGTCTTATATACCCCTAAAAAACCTGAAACATCTTAGGGCATGATTATTAGTAGGACAAGTTTAAGTGTTTTTAGCATATTTTAATGATATTTTAAGATTAAGGACAAATTAAGGGAACAAAGGCAAATGTGTAGAATATTGGTTGTTTCTTAATATTGTTTTTTAGTTAAAACAAAACTTCAAAAAAACCGAACCGAAACGGATATTTTCGGGTATTTTGGGTTCGAATCGGGATATTTTAAACAGATCTGAAACGGATTCGAAACTTCAAAAATCGTAAATGAATATGTAACGGTTCCAAAAACTAAAAAACAAAAAAAACGGATCTGAAACGGAATCGAAACGGATATTTTCGGGTATTTTGGATTCGAATTGGGATATTTTAAACAGATCCGAAACGGATCCGAAACTTAAAAAATCGTAAATGAATATGTAACGGTTCCAAAAGCTGAAAAACAAAAAAAAACGGATCTGAAACGGAACCGAAACGGATATTTTCGGGTATTTTGGGTTTGAATCGGGATATTTTAAACAGATCTGAAAGGGATCCGAAACTTCAAAAACCGTAAATGAATATGTAACGGTTCCAAAAACTGAAATTCCAAAAAAAAACAGATTTGAAATCGAACCGAAACTGATCTGAAAATGAAATTGTTCAGACCAAAAAAAAAGAAACTCCACGTGGCTGTTAAGAACAAGCCAAAATGTCCTAAATTAAGGATGTCCTTAGCATTTTGTATTTTTTTAATATAAAAAAAAGGCAGCGTCTAAGGACGCCGATAATCTTGCCCTTATATCCTTCTATATATTAAATCAAATTACATTTAAATGATTTTTGCTTAGGTGTCATTGAGCTTTCAACATTAACGTTATAATTTGATTGGTCGAAAGATTTGGAATTTTAATTTAATTTTAATTTATTTAATTCATTTTAAAATAAACATAAACCATGAATCACTTTAACTCACTTCCCAAACACTCTTCTTAAATAAATAATTTTAACTCAATTGTCAAATATTAGATTATTTAATTTATACTATCCTTTGACAAAAAAAAATTTATACTATCCTTGGTAATTTAAGAATGGCAACAAAAATATATATTTAAAATATGCTTTGAAAATATACACATTATTATTATTCAATAAAATATATATTTTATAATTTTATTATAATTTTTGTCATAATATAAAACAAAAGTAACGGTGACCAAATTAATAATATAAATTATAAATATGATAATTACATTAAAAAAATTAATTTGTTTTGGACGAGTTATTAGAAACATTATAATTACACTTTTAGTTTTTACATTTTTTGAAATTTACATATTAAAAATTATGTTTAAATTCTTACGTTTTATCTTTATTGTAATTTAAATATTCACAAATATAAAACAAATGTTATTTTAATCATCAATACAATAATAATATTATCTACTTCAATATACATTTATTGGAGTTATGAATTATCATAAATTACAAAATATATTAACTTTCCATATAATTTGACTAATGAAATTAAAAAATATCATTTCACTCATGATCAAATGGCAATATACTAAAAATTGATTAACTTTCTATATACATGTGATATTGACTTTAACATTAATTGATGTAAACAAATTTCTTTATTAAATTAGTAAATAAAAATAATAGAGAAATTGTCATAAAGTTGATAATAACATATAATGTACAATCGTATTATAAATCATATTTGAAAAAATAAAATTGATTTACAGAAAAGTAAAAAAATTTAATGTTTCAAAAAACTAAATTTTTTTAATTAAAAATATAAAATAATATATATATATATATATCTATATATATATATATATAGTTAATGTAAACACTTATTGAAATAAAATTTTATGGTTTAAATTTTCAATGAAGCCTTCAATATAAATAATCATTTAAAATATTCTATATAGAGTAAAATATTACTTAAAATTAATGTCATACACATACATGGAAAGTAAAATATTAAAAGAAATCATATATTATTTATATCTATTTAAATATTGAAAATATTATAATTTTTATTTTATTAATTTTAATTAGTCCAAAATTAATGTGTTTCGAAATTCATAATAAAAACATATTAAATCATATATGTATTTAATCACCTTAAATTTATGTGTTAGAAGAGAATATGATAATTTATTTTTTATTATGGAATTTATGATGATAATATGAAAATTTAGATTATGTACTAAATCACATCAATAGAAATAAGCAATTTATTTGGAAAATAAAAGAATAAACCTATTAATAGGAAATTAATATTTATTCACATATATTATAAATTTTAACGATTTACATTGCAAAATACCTGATAAATAGCACCACAAAAGTTAATCTTTTCAAAACACAAATTTACAATCTTTTCAAAAAATAATTTAAAAGATACATTTATTGTTTTATATTAAAAAATTTTACAAGCTTCCAAAAATAACATCATTTTATGAGGAAAATTTTGCAACAAGCTAAACTAAAAATGTTCTCTTTAAAAATCTCAAATTTTCTTCCAGCTCACTATATAAGACCATGCTATCTATTAATCCAAAATATCTACTTTCCTCCCAATTTATATCTATATTTTTTATTTTATACAATAGTGTTCTTTTTGATTTTTTATTTTGATTATTTAGTTTTAGTTCATATTTATTATATTATTTACTTTTATAATTTTATTTATATTGACTGTAAAATACTTTTCCTTTGATTTCAAGTACGACCGTAATTTGCATAATAATGAAATTTTGAAATAAACTCAATAACAACTATATTTTGACTTTTATAAAATAATCGAAGACATAGATATTTTGGATATTAAGTCTAAAATAACTATTATATCTAAGTATATAATTTTATGTTAGGTAGTTTTGGACACTCAAAATATTTTGATTCATGCCGAGATCGGTCCCGTGTTTCGTGTATTAAAGTTTCGTATCCATACGAAGATTTTATTGATTTCGATTCAGTTTCAGTATCAATTTTTGGGGTCGGATGCGCTTCGATTCTTTAACCCAAGTATTTTATCCACTTCTGCTTACACCCGCGAATTCGCGGGCTCCACCTAGTTTCTTTTAAGTCTCATATACCCTCATTGTTATAATGATAGGAGAAAACAAAAATATCCTTTCACTAAATTATTAAAGAATTTCAAAAAAGAAAAACAAATCGTCTTTCGATCTTATTGTCTCCATCGCTTCTGTTGGCCGTTGTTGACCTCTCAGCTACCGCTGTCAAGTATTTCAGCAAACCCGGTTGGAATCCAAGTTTGTTTTTCTTTCCTCCTTGAGTTTCATCAGATAAAATATTGGTTTAGGGTTTGCAATTGGGTTTGATGAACTTTGTATGTACATTGATATTTTGTCATTGTTTCTGGATCGGTTAGTAGATGAAATTGATAAAAACTCATTTCAGTGGTTGAATGGGAGTGAATAGGCAGTAAATTCACACCCGAGACCATTAAATCTGTGTTTTTTGAGAAAGGAGAACTAGGTAACACTAATGAAACTGATAATTACAGTAACTAGAATGAGGATTCATTGAGTAAGGCTGGGAAACTAGTACAGCTGTGGATAATTTATTGAGTTTTTTGCATTGTTTTGGTAGGATACTTGAGCATATACTTTAAATTCCAAGGTCACATGGTTAGTGTAACGTTGAAGGAGATATCAGTGGAGGATATAACTTTTTCAATGATAGAAAAAATGTTTTATAAGAAGCTTGCGTTGGATGAAAGTAAAGTTAAATTGGAATTGAGCTACATTCCGTTACTGGTTGGATGTGAGGAACAATTAACTATTTTTGATGATGAAGATATGTTTGTTTATCTAACGATCATCGATCAAGAGAACCGTAGATGTCTTTTGTTTGTGGAGGCCACAAGTATATCAGAACAGCTCGACCAATTGTCGAGTACAACTCACAGATGACTCTATGAATTTTGTAAAAAGCATTTAGGATAAAAGCATGAGACATTTGAGATATAATAAGTGTTAATTATAATGTAATGTGTTTATTGAGTTGTAATGTGTTTATTAATACTTTGGTAATGTAATGTGTTTATTGAGTTGTAATGTCTTTATTGGGTTTAAGCCCAACAAGTTTCTAAATTTGACCCAAACATGAATATAAATTTGAGAAAAACGACTCGGCCCATTACCCAAGTTTATGTATGAGTTTGTCTCGTCTCGTCTCTTTATCTTCTTTCTATCTCAAAGACTCAAAGTTCGCAACTTTTCAATTTCGTCTTTTGCAAATTGTAAGTTTTTTCTCTCTTCCGTAAGTGACTATCTCTCTCGATCTTTCTCGTCATGGCGTCGTCTATGAAGAACTCCGCTAAGTGACTCTCTCTCTCTCTCTCTCTCTCTCTCTCTGTGTGTGTGTGTGTATGTGTGTGTAATGACCGTACTTTTAAAAACCAGCTCGGTTTTTTATTTTTATTCCCGAACCAGAGTAAAAATAATTCTTAATCCTATTTAAAACCCTAAATTAATCCTACTAATTCTCCAACCACCATCATTATTGACGTAAAAAGAAAAAAGTCAGAGAGGAAGATATGAAAGTTGAGAGCTAGAGAGGGATTGGAGAAGAAGTAAACTATGTTGGGTAGAAGTAAAATAAAGAAAAAATTAGTTTAGAGGTTTTTTCGGTAGAGAACTACCAAATTATTTTTAGAGATAAATACATAATTTTGAGTAGGTTAAAATCGTCAAAAAATTAGTTAAGAGAAGATAATAAATTAATCTAGCAACGCCATTACAACGAATCACAACGAGCAATCGAGATGCAACCACCTATATCTCGTCATGATATTTTCTATCTTATATATTAATTGAGGAGACGGAGAGAGAAAATGACTTTTGAAAATCCTACGTATCGCTCAATGAGTAATTTTAGAGACACATAAACAAAAATAACCTATCAAAATATTCCAATTTAATATTATATGCATGGTGGAAATCTCAACAGTTTTAATTAATTTTAAAATATAGATCTAATACATGTCATACAAAATTTAAATCCAGTTAAATATATGATTAGATCTAATATTTGTATCAAACAAATTAATGGATATTTCTGTATCCTAAAACAAATGAAAAAATGAAACAACTAACGTATATTCAAATTCCAAAGCTAAGAGATCTTTTTTAATAAAATAAAAAGTAATCGCAAAATCTTCATTCGAATTTTCAAAACCTAATATGATTTTCATTTTTTCACATCACATATATTGGTATTCGGTATCATATTACATCGATTGTGAGAGTTTTTAAGAGCAATAAACTTACAGTATAAAATATATCTCACATATTCACCTAAAACATATTTTTTCATATTTTAGATATGTTTGGTACTGAAAAATCGAATAGTATTTATTGTTTTGGGTTAAAAAGATGGTTTGAACTGAGTTAGAACATAATAATTATCGTATTGTTTGAGTTTATTTACTTGGATAATTCGAGTAAAGCCGAATCATATAGTGTTTTAATACTACATCGATTTTTAATTCAATTTTGAAAATTTGCATGAACCTTAAGTAATCCAACCCGAACTAGAAAATGACAAGTTTTTATACAAGCTCCTACTAGCTCCATCCGAAACACCTGGACCTAAAAGAAACATAACTGACTTGAACCGAAAACACGATTATTCCCCTCTACTTTTGTATTTAAAACTTGAATGTCAAGCTCAACTTTTATATATACATAATTGTTTTAGAGACATTGATATTATAATAATATATGCTTTTTAAAAAAAACCTTTTAAAATGTTACCTGTGTATTATGTATAGTTTATCATTCTATTAAAAAATGCTATAGATATTTAAATTTTCCAAACAAATTCTATAATTCCACGCTTGACGCGGATCAAACGTTAGTTTTTTAAGAAGTTCGAGAATGGTTCTGGTGACGACATGTCGTTTAGACCATTTAATATTAAAACGAGGTAATGACCGTCCGATCAAAAGGTTCACACGGTATTACAGTATACCGTGACACAGAGGAGCAAATCACAAAGACACTCAAACGCAGAATCCCCAAAAAGGTGGCTTAGGGTTTTCGTCTCCTAGTCGTGACCGAAAGAGAGGACGAAGATCCTATCCTCCACTCAAATTTTATAAAAAGAATCAATCTTTTCTTCTCCCCTCTTCGATTCGTTTCTTGGGTCACGAATCAAATTCTCTCTCATTTCGTTTTTTTTGTTTCTCTGATTTGTTCTTTTTCGGAATTTTTGGGTTATTCTGAAACGATGGGAAGAGGCAAGTTCAAGGGAAAACCTACCGGCCAACGCCGATTTTCTAGCGCAGCTGATATACGTAAGGATTTTTTTTAAAATCTTTCATGAATCGTTGTTTTGAATTCTGGGGTTTTGATTTTTCAGAGTTTCTGATATGAATCAGTCTTCACTCTGTTTTGATTTGTGGATAATCAATAAGATATCGTGTTACTATTGTATGATTTATATGTTAAATAGGATGTGTTGATTTAACTGGTTTTGGCTTCGTTGCTTGTTTGAGCGAATGATCTGTATAGTCTCTAGCTTGGATGATCTCGTAGGTCTATGATCATTGGATATGAAGAATTTAGTGTAATCTGGTCCAGCTTTTGTAGTGCTTTAAAATACAAAACTAATCTCTTTGGTGTTTGTTTCTTTGTTTGTAGTTGCTGGCACTTCTGCTGCACGTCCTCGGTCATTCAAACAGGTAGTTTTTTTTAACAAGTTTCCTCTCTTACATGTTTGAGGTGTGGGTTGAATCATTTGGCCTTCTTATTATCAGAAAGAAGCTGAATACGAAGCTGAGAAAGAAGATATTGAAGAGGAGTCTGAAGAGGAATCTGAAGAAGAATCTGAAGATGAAATTGACGTGAGTGAAGAGTCCTTCAAAATGTTATGTGTGGCCTCTTTATTATCTTGGTTTGATAATTTACCTTTGCTCTTGGTATATAATTACAGGTGAAGAAGAAAGGACACGAAGCTCTTATCGAGGTTGATAACCCTAACAGAGCAAAACCCAAGACCTTAAAAGCAAGAGACCTTGATGTAAGTTATCTTAAATAGTATTGTTGTCAGTTTTCTGTATAATCTGAAATATATGTTCAATTTTTTTGTTCTTCCCATTTGTTAGGCTAGCAAAACCACTGAACTCTCAAGGCGTGAACGGTCTGTCTCTACTACCGACACTCTATACGATATAAGCTCTCTATCGTTCAACAGTTCTTACTCAGGAACATCTCAGTTACAGTTGCATCCATGTATTATATTATCTTTCTCTTAATTTTTGCAGAGAAGAGCTTGAGAAGCAGCGAGCTCATGAGCGATACATGAGGTTGCAGGAGCAAGGCAAAACCGAACAAGCAAGGAAGGATTTGGGTAAACAACTACGAATAGCTTGGTCTATCATGTCTCTTTCTACGAATTCCTATTGAACATATTGATTTTCTTGTCACCAGATCGTTTGGCTCTGATTCGCCAACAGAGGGCAGAAGCTGCCAAGAAGCGAGAAGAAGAAAAAGCTGGTATAAACATCTTTTTGCCATGCTTTTGTTTCAAAAACAGAATCTCTTCCTCATGTTTCTCTTTTTTTTAATGTCTCCATTATTCTTTTGTAGCGAAAGATGCGAAGAAAGTCGAAAGTCGCAAATGAGAAGTGATAACCCTCGGAAGACCTACATACTATAGTATTGAAAGAGGAAGACTCATTGGGTTTTTATGCAATTAAGATATGTGTTGTTTTTTACTTTGTTCTGTTTCGATTGATCAAAAAGATAAAACCTTTGCTATACTTACTAAGGATTCCCGTGTTTCTCGATCTTAATACATTTGAAGTTATATCTTGTCTTGCTTGTTACCGATGTCTGTTTTTAGGTTCGGTCAAATTGTTCTAGGCTTCCTCAGTAACTTCGTATAGTTTCAGGATGCAACAGTTGGAATGTCTTTATTGGGCTTGGACATTTTTTGAACCTTTTTTTATTAGGAACCCGTCCCAATTATACACCAAAAATTAATGGACATAACATAGCAAGTGTTTTCTCGGGGCTTTTATGGGTTAAGCTCAAAATGGACCGAGTTGAGTTTTATTCGGATCGGCTAAGCTGATAATTTTACCACACATTAAACCTTTGAAGTTGGATCATTAGAGCACCCGCATTGAGAATTCAATGCGGGGTTCACACACAAATCAAAAAAAAAAACACAAAATCCGAGAAACCCGAGCTCTCTTGAGCTCTTCCGAGTGAACTCGAATGATAAGGGGTTCGCCATGTGGCGAACCCCCATTGGTCCGATTTTTTTTTTTAAAAGAAAAAAAAATAAAAAATCAATTTTTTTTTTGGTGAATCCCCCATGGGTTCACCAATGCAGATGCCCTTAGTTGGTTAGAGATGGGTTAATCGTACCATCGGTGAAGAGTTCGCCGAGTATTACACTAACTAAAAGGGATAAACTTTCATTCCTTATTCAGCCGCATCACCCTTTTAGAGAAATCCCTCTTTAAGTCATGTCATCCTCTATGGATCCCATGAAACCACTTTACGCTTTAACAAATTATACTAAATCGATTCTTACCTGTTATAATTACATAACCTGTAGTTATAGAACACAACACAATATAATGGATGATCAAAGTGGAAAAACGGCCTCATCTTCAAAATTTTGAAATAATAAAGCTCTTGTCGCCGCCGGTTGAAAAAAAAAACCTTGACCTAGTTTCATCTTTTTTTGTCTCCGGTGGATTGTGTTTGGCGTCGCCGGAGGACTTTCTTCCCCCTCTCCTTGTTTTCCTTTTGCTTCTCTCTCGTCCTCCTTCTGTTATGGCCTCCTTGCTCGTTTTCTGTGAATCGCGGCGGTGTCCATTGTCTTCATCCCGTCCGTACGGGCTCTGTCACGGTGGTTCCAGTGTTGGTTTGGAGAAACGGCGAGGTCTCTCTCAAGAATTGACGAGGTCTGGTCGGCTTTTAGTTTCGGCGGCTCTGTCGTTCAGATCTGGTGAGATTGCAGGTGGTTTTGCTCTTCCCGGTCATTTCTGCGCAGAGACATTGGCTTCTGGTTCAGCGATTCCACGATGTCGTGGTTGTTTGTCTCTGTCAAGGAGTGTCGATTGAGCCCTTGTAAATTATGTCCTCTCCTTATCAGTTTTTGGCTCGTGGTGGGGTTGACGGTTCATGGTCAACTCTCGGGCCCTTGTAGTTAGTGGTTTGTTCTAGTTATTTTCTTTTTCTTAGTTTTGGGTTTATGTTGCTGGAGGTTTTTAGGCGTGGGTAAAAATTAAGGGGATGAACTTTTAGTGGTCTTTGGTAACCAGCCTTGCAGTGTAGGTCGTTTGGTGAGGTATGGTGTCTGTTAGTGGCTCTTGGTGGACCTTGTAGCGGCTCGGTCACTTCTTTTCTTTAATCGTCTTTGTTTCCGATTGGGTGCGCTTTTAGTGTTTATATTGTTTAGGTGGTTAGTGGGTCGTGAGAGAGGTGTGCTCGTCCTACTAGCTAGGAGCGACGGTTTTTCCAGCTCCTCAGTAAGGACGTGTGCAGAGCGTCTTGCCGCAGATCGTTGAATGTCAAAGTGGTTCTGCTTTTGGTGGAGCTTTTTTCGGCGATCAGGTTTGGTTTTTCGTGTGTGATACTCGTGGCTCCTTCCAAAATGTGAGCAATATAATGAGTTCGTTGCGTTTGCCCTTCCTCAATAATTTCGGCTTGAGCAGCTCAACTCCATTTCTCCTCCAATTGTCTCCGCTTTCTTCCTATATAGTATTTATCTTTTATAAGATCCTTTTAGTTCATTTCCTTTGTGTATTTAACCTTTGGTTTATGTTGTTTACGGTTTTAATCGTTTCGAGTTATGGCTCCGGGGGTATCCTTCAAACCCGCCGGCTTTTGGCTCCGGAAAGGCGTATGTTCCTTTGCCGGCTTTGTAAGATCTCAAGTTTAAGTTAGTTTAAAATCCTTAGATGAAAAAAGTGGAAAACGGCCTATCTGAACTAATTAATATCAATAGTTTGGTGAGACCTGACCCACAATCACAAAAGTCCATCTCCCACATTTTCAATTCTTCTTCCCTAATTCCTTTATTGCGTTGTGTAACCCTAAATTCCAAGACTAGTTTGCTATTCGTCTTCCCACCTTCGCTTCGTTTCCCCATAGCCATAACGCCCACACCACTACCCTCATCGTTTCTCTAATTAAGTCATCCAATTATGGGGTACCCACGAGTGAGGCCTCCAAATTTCTCCTCCCTAACTGCCATTCGCGAGCCTTTAAAACCACCGTCAACACCCACTCTTTTCCCATGCAAATCATGAATCCTCACTGCAAATTACACTCACTCTCACTAAGAAATAAGCTGTCTGAATGGATCAAGCTGGCGACTCCACTTCCATTGCCCTCCTCGAACAAACCAACGCCACTTTCTGAAACGAGAAGGTTGTTGTCAGGGTTGTCCACCGGTGGGAATTGTGTAAAGGAAATGCGCTTATGGGTCATGACCTTCTTCTACTCTTCTGTGAGGTAATGTGAACAATAGGTTTCCTTTTCCTTTTAGTCTCCTTTCTTTTTTGAGCCTCCTTTCTGAAGCTACCTATTTACGGTTCAGTCAATCGTTGTGCAGACCTTTGTTCCTGCGAGGCTACTCCCACGATTCCACCACGTAGCGAGCGTCGGAAAAGTCTATGCCTTGCGGAGGTTCATGATGAGGCCAACGAAGAAAAATTTCAGGGTGGCTGACCATAAGCACACCATTTTCTTCACCGACCAGACCACTACCGTTCAAGTCCTTGACGGAGGAAATGGTATCCCAGATCAGCGGTTCAGGTTCGGGCTCCTCAAAGAGTTATCCGCTGTAGCTAGCAGTGATGCCGACTTATATGATGAATGGTTTTCAAAAATGTTCTCAACCATAAGTTGTTCCAAACATTAATCATAATGAATTATACACACTTTCCTTACTCATGTCAGATAATTTGATTTCTATGGTTTTGTGAAAGCGATTGGATTCGCGTTTTTTACACACTTGATTCCATCTATTCTCTAATCAGTGGAGACTTTTTAGAAATGACTTCAACGATTAGAGTAGTTAAATTTGGGATTAAGGGGTGACGTACATTGAGATGGTTTTTCCCCAATATTTTACTGCGTTAATTAGAGAAAAACAAGTTTATCCAATTTCCACCAACTTGAAGAAATTGTAGTTTATTCTCTGAATACCAAAAAAAAAGAATTTAAATTCTATTTTTGGAGTAAAGATATGTTTATGGTTTCTGTATGTTAATTAGTAAACATTGGATTGTTATCGTAGTTTATTTGATATATTCATATATAATAACAAAATATGAGTTCCTCATATTTCTGTTTCATATATACAAAGAAAAATTGACTCATCTTGCGTATATATAAAGAATTACATAAACTAAAATGGAACTCTTACGATATCATTACAATATTGTATATGGCGAGGCCACAACCAAGGTTGAGAACATTGAAAACAAGAGGAGTAAGAGACCACAACCAATGATGAAAACACTGAAAACAAGAGGAGTAAGAAGAAGCCACGCATAAGTGGTTGATGAGACCAGCAATAAGGTCTCCATCTTTGAAGACAATAGTCTGCATCATTTTAATTTCCATTACTACTTTATCGTTATTATAAACAGTCGTTGCTTTGCTTTTCTTTTAAATTTTCAGAGTGTGTTTTTAATCCACTCTTCTCTTCTATAAACTTTCATATTATCAATAATCTACATCGACTTATGGTCTATCTTAGCTTTCCCAAACAACAGATGATTTACCCCTACAAAGGTTTTAAATAATAATAAATATGATGGACTATCAGTATATATGTTTGTATATAAGCATAACATCAAGCAGAATAGTCGATATTTCCTTATCCAAGCTTCTGCACCCAACCCTTTAGCATTCATAAATTAAAAAAAGGACCCACTATAGTTAGTTTAGAGAGATATGTCGCAAATGAAAAAGAGCAAATGAAAAAAGAGAAAATAAAACAGGTGTTTGGAGAGAGATCTATAACGGCCTTCCCAAAAAAAACCAGGAACAAAACACCAAAAAAAACTTAAGAACTTGAAATCATACACACTGAAAAAAAACTTACAAATTGCTGGTCACATCTCTGAAGGGCGATCAAAGAGACGAGATCACTGGATAATACAAACCAATATAACCGTCATATATGAACCAACAAAACTCATGCGACCAACAATAATATAAAGGAGTGACCTCATTTTCTTTATGTACGTTGCACATGTTACACAATTGCAAACGCGAGCGGCGAACCAAAAAAAACAACAATAATTTCTTATTTATGTGGGACGTTTGTTTTGGATTTGTTATGCACTTTAATTTTGTTACCCCTTTAAAACAAAAAAAAGGTTATCTCAAAATATTTAATTTTAAGTTCACCTTATATTATTAAAATTTTAGTTCCAAATTTCAATTCTATGAAAGATTCATAAAGAACAAGCAATTATTATACAATATTATAATTATTAAAAAAACATTCTACCGTATATTTGGAACATCATCTCATTATACTAATTTACTGTTAAACTACAAAGAGTATTTGTCACAAAAAAAAATCTAAATATTTTCCTTTACCAACTGTGTTTGAGAACATTTATAGCAAAACTTAATTAATCCTAAATTATTTACATGATGATAAAGAAAATATTGTTTTTGCAAAGACAACAAATGTTAGATTAATAAAATAAAATAAAAACCACAATCTATATTGTTAGAAACGTATTAGGCAACACATGTGCTTCAGAATTTAAAAGTAGCTGAGGAAAAAAATTTTAAAGTAAAATCCATAAACCTGAATACATTTAATTATTTCCTAATAAGATTACATCATTTTTGTATAACACAGTTTCGAACACAATGTAAAAAAATCCTTTAGAAACAGTGTTTCACTAATAACCAGTTTGTTAAGCCTTATTAAAATGTAATAACTAAGGACGCACAATATTAAAAAATCAACGCTAAAGGCTAAATAAATAACCTAAATCTGCCTATACAAATCTGCACTACATTGTTCAACGGTCTAAATTGACGACATTGAACTACATTTACAAAAATCTGGAACATCAGAGTATGATATACATTTCTGTTGAACCAGTGTGTTTGTCAAATATAATCCAAAGACTAAATTATAACTACATTAACCCAAGTCACACGAAACAAAATCACATTTTTAATGTCGACAATCCCAATTATTCAACTAACTATATATTTCTTTAAGAAAATGTATACCCAAAAAAAAACACATACTGCCAAAGTATAACCACCAAATCTAGATAGATATAGGGGCTGATTGGTAAGGGCTGTGACGGTAGGCTTTTGCTGTAGATTTTTATGAGTTCTGGCCGTAAAAACTTTAGACTGTAAAGAATGTGACTGTTACTTTTATTAATAATAAAAGTATGACTGTTAATAAAAACTATAAAATATGTGACTGTTAACT
>OVAN01003714.1:0-28092 GCA_900406275.1 Anastatica hierochuntica
TTTTTATTTTGATTAGATCCAAAGTTCACTCTTTGCTTGCTTTACTTTTATTCTATTTTATTGTTGCTTGCTTTATTTGAACAATCACCATGGTTACTCTCCCTTTTAATTAGGTCTAGTAGAGACCCGTGACAATCTCTTACTATTCCGCTGCCTAGACTAGGAGCCTTAGTATAATNTTAAATCCTTGGATGACCCTAAAATACTACAATTGACCCCGTTCTCTTGCGGGATTGAGCGTAGGGTATTTAGGTCTTATAAATTATAAACTTTGACCCGAGGGAAACCTTGCGAACACCCTTTAGAATTTCCTTTTACCTTCAGGATATCCATATAAATCTTTCTTTTTCTCTTAGGTTTAGGAAGATTCGACCTTATCATGGTGAACATGAATATTTATATTTATCTGGAAGTTTTCCTTTTTATCCAGGGGCAGGAGGACTCGTCTGCCCCAAAAGCCATAAGTCAGAAGCCAGAGGTCGGCGTCCTGGTCTAACCGAATAGTTTTTGCTCCTGGATAAATTATCCCCAAAAGTAATTATTGCATAGATTCGGCGTATCTTGCACACGATTTAACAGTGGGCCAATGTCGTTTTGAATCCCAGTCTCTTACCAAAGTAATACTTAGGTATCGAATCAATAGGGACTAGAGTTCACACAGAGGATCCACTGATTTTTGGATAGAGCTAAGAAGGAAATATGTAGGAGGTATTATGATTTTTATTTTGTTTTTACTATGATTTAATGATGCTACACGAAATCCTATTCTATATGCCAATTTACAAAGGATAGATCAATGATGAATACGCATCAGACAAGTAGAGAGTGTTTAACAAGCAAGCAAGATACTAAAATCAACTAGAGGCATAATGCCCCGGTCTAGAAGGTAAATCCTCTCCACTTTCGAGTTTCGGGATTCAAATTTAAATAACCAAGGGAAACATCTTTTTGACATGCATTAAAATGATCAAGGATGATTGTTCACGTATCTAAGTAGATCCACTTTTGTTGCCTACTTAGAAAGCCTACCAAATGCTAGTTCCAGCAATATGTCAAGTTTTTGGAATGCATACCACTTTAGATCTATTCACATACCAGCTTCGTAGGTGAATAACTTTAACATAATAGCAAAGGTGATAACGTTATTAATAAACCTAATCGATTAAAGATCTAATTTAAGCAAGATATTAAACTTTATATTAGTCTAGCATGCAAACTAATCAAACAATATCATGTAAACATGAAATCATTAAGGAAAACAAGCATTCATATTCATCAAGGGAGAGAGGAGAAGATAGAACCGATTTTATGAAAGAATGGATGTTGTATTGAAGATGATGATGGATCTATGGAGGCTACAAAGGGCACAACCTCAAAGGGTGTCGTCCCCGTCCCCTAAGACAGTTATTAAACCCTAATATAAGCCAAATCTCCGCAAAACTAGATGGCTAAAAACATGTATATATAGTATTCAAGCTTTATAGGTCAAAATTGTAAAATCGGACCTTAAGGCTTCATAATGTTTGGGCTTCGTGTACAAGGGTTTTTAATTGAGTTTTTGAGCTTTAAAAGACTTGGAATAGATCCACTTGAGTCTGGAGAAAGTCTAGTTTGAAACCCTTTTGTTTTAGTCTTTCTACGCACCCTTCATCCACTAGACAGCTCAACCAGTCTTTATTAAAATTGGTATAACTCTTTGTCCACTTCTCCAAATGATATGAAACTACTTAGATATGGTAGTGAATTCAATTATGTAGTTGTTGTCCAAATTTCACTAAAATCCATTGATGGTAAGGTCTATTTCTTGGACAGTACTTTTGATGCTCGAAAATTTTCTTGAAACTGAGTTTTGCTCCAATTAGCTCCATAAAGCTCCAAAATGCATTGTTTGAACTTAAATGACTCAAAACACTACATGTACAAGAAAAATACCTCTAATTGTATAAAGTTGTGTAAAAAAGTTAAGAAAACTTATCAATATCCATAGGACAAGCGGTAAAATATTGGTGTTATCAACTCCCCCGCACTTAGCTTATACCTCGGCCTCGAGCTAAGAAAACGAAGAACAAAGAAGAGGTTTGAAAAACGTGGAAATATACTTGAATGTTCTGAACTTATTAGTGACTTAGACTGACAAAATCTACTAACACTTGCGTTTACATTTAGGTATAACCCCCTGATATTCATCACAAGTTTTAGCAATGTCCCCGATCCAAGCCACAATCAATAAGAGGGATCCAGAATTTTCATTCGCTATTCCCTAAAATTTACAGCGTACAGTCTCTTCGAGGGAGTATCGATCAAAGAACATATAGACTCAAACTCAAATAGAATCCTAAACAATTTCAGCCCACAATCGGTTCCTTACCTCTTCCTTATTCACCTTTTAAATGTTTTTTAGAGGCTGATTTCTTCCTACTTTTCTAGGATATCATTTTATTTTTCTATCAGCCTCATGAGAATTGATTTTTCTCTGTTTTTCTAGAGTATCATTTTATTTTCTATGAATTTCTTTATTATTTTTTTCTTTTAAGCAGATTCAGATGTATTGGCTACGCTTCTCAAATGGATTTGAAGCACATGTTTTTCTTCATATTCTTCATGGACAATGCATAAACCACCAAGCTCAGCTCCTAAGGCTCGAATGTCATGCGTATCATGGTCTATCTCTTCCACTATCAGCTAGTAAAGTGCTGGAAATCTTCACTTATGAGTGTTGATTTCATCGGTTTGTGGCTAATTAGTCGATTTTCCCTTCTAACTCCATGTTCTTGCAAAGAAGGTCATTATGGATCCTTTTTCCTTTGAAGTCAAGGTCCACAATGTCTTCAGTATCAGTCCTTTCAAGCCTTGGACGTGCTCCACTTGTTAAAAAGAATCTTCCTAATGATGCCACATTCCAATTTTCTTCGGTTTCTTCGGTTTAGTGATCTCTTTCAGAATGAGCTGGAGTTCTTCCTTGAAAGGCTCTTCCACTGTATTTAGAGAGTCTTCAATTTTCTTCAAGGGTCTATAGTTTAGCTTTAAGCTTCCCAAACTTCTTTTTTAGGTCGAATTTCTTGTTATCAAGCCCTGTGACGAACGTTTGCTCTCCTTCTCTTTGATCTTTGATGAATCGTGCCACCAAAAATTCAAGTTAACACTTTAAAGGCTCCATTGGCACGTAATAATGAAAATGAAAAGGGGTAGGATGTGGCTGACCAGAGATATATTGGTGATTAAGTGTTGAGCTTCATATGGTAGAAATAACCAAAATCATCGGTTTCGATGCTTCAGTGATCTCCTTGACGTATTGTTCTTGTTGGCTGGACTTTATGATGATTTTCAGAAATTATCGAGTCTAGAAAACACACAAAAATGGTTCATATAGGGCGCGAACAATGTTGTGGATCATATGCTCCATAGGTGTGAAATTTTGGCTCTTCAGGGTCTTTCCATGGTTGATGTCTCTTAGGGTAGCTTGGCTCCTCCTTAATATATTTTTTTTATAATGATCATGGGGCTGGAACTCCTCAAAAATGTGGTCATGGTGAGGGGTCATATTTTCTCTTTGATTTTTCTGAAAAATCAAAGAGAAAAAGTTAGTAGTTTCATAAAAAAAGAGGAAAATCATAATCTCAAAAGGAAAAGTAAAATCTTATCCTAAACTAAAAGATAAAATCTAATAGGCACAAAATTTTTAAAAATTTTAACCTAAACTAAGTGTTGATATCCTAAAGAAAACATTAAAGAAAAATCTAACTCTCTAATGCTAGTAGAAAGATTGAATTCTAGTGAAAACCGAATTTACAAATAAAAAAGAAAGAAAAATTTTTCCTAGACTAAATCCTAAGGCAAATACTTGATGTGAGGTCCAATATTATACCAGTTAAAATCTAACTGCAAGTGTACAACTTCCAAAGTAATACTTAAGGATTGAATCCACAAGGACTACAGTTCACACTTAGGATCCATTAATTTTTGGATAGATCTAAGAAGGAAATATGCAGGGTTTTATGGTTTTTATTTGGTTATTATTATGATTTAATGATGCTAAACAAAATCCTATTCTATATGCTAATTTACAAAGGATAGATCAATGATGAATATGCATCAGACAAGTAGAGAGTGTTTAACAAGCAAGCTACATACTAAAATCAATTAGGGGCATAATGCCCCGGTCTAGAACACAAGCACGAAGGTAATCCTCTCTACTTTCGAGTTTCGGTATTCTAATTTAAATAACCAACAGAAAACGTCTTTTGGACGGTCTTGTAGAGATTAAACATGCATTAAAACGATAAAGGATGATTGTTCATGATTCTAAGTAGATTCACTTTCATTGCGTACTTAGAAAGGCTTACCAATTCCTAGTTCCAGCAATATACCAAGCTTTTGGAATGCATAAAACTTTAGATCTATTCAAATACCAGCTTCGTAGGTGAATAACTTTAACATATGAGCAAAGGTGATAACGTTGTTAATAAAACCTAATCGATTAAAGATCTAATTCAAGCAAAGTATTAAAATCTATATTACCTATTGTATAACATGCAAACTAATCGAAAAATATCATCTAAACACGAAATCATGGAGGACAACAAGCATTCATAATCATTAAGGGAGAGAGGAGACGATAGAACCGAGTTTATTTAAGAATGGATATTGTATTGAAGATGATGATGGATATTTGGAGGCTACAAAGGGGACAACCTCAAAGGGTGTCATCCTTGCCCCCTAAGACAGTTATTAAACCCTAATCTAAGTCAACTCTCGGCGAAATTAGATGGCTAAAAACATGTATATATAGTATTCAAGCTTTCTAGGTCAAAAAGTGGAAAATTGTGTCCTCATAATGTTTCCGTGTCAAAGGGTTTTTAGTTGAGTTCTTGAGCTTTAAAAGACTTGGAATAGATCCACTTCAGTCTGTAGAATGTTTGGTTCGAAACCCAAATTATCTTCTTTTTGTTTTGGTCTTTCTACGCACCCTTCATCTGCGAGACAGCTGGACCAGTTTTTAGTAATATTGGTATAATTCTTTTTCCACTGCTCCGAATGATATTAAACCACTTCTAGATGAAAGCTAATTTAATTCTACAATTGATGTCCAAATTTGGTCTTGGACGATACTTCTGATGCTCGGAAACCGTCAAGAAACTAAGTTTTGCTCCAAATAGTTCCATAAAGCTCCAAAATGCATTGTTTGGCCCAAAAATACTCAAAACACTACAAATACAAGACATCTACCTCTAATTGCATAAAATTGTGTAAAAACACTAAGAAAATCTTTAAAATCCACAACAATGCGGTAAAATATTAGTGTTATCAGTCAAGCTCCCGACTCGTTTTCTTAGTATTTGGCCTATGTTGCGGCCAAGAAGAGACTCTTGGAGGACTCTGACTCTAATGGCGAAGATGAGAGGTTCTTGGTGGAAGTTTTTCTATTGGTACCACGTAGACTTGGGGCTGATGCTAACCCCGCTTCTACTCCTCGGGAACCTAGACATGTTGCAACCTAGGGGGAGTTCATTGCCCCCGCCTTTCATGACAGGGTGCTGAAAAGTCTCAAGGACATGGTGTTCCCCTCAAATATCGCCTCCTTCAGTGGTTGCGACATCTCCTTTGCTTTCAGAAAAGTCTAGGTGGACTTGTTGAAGGTGACGGTTGATTGATTCACCCATGTTTCTCCATTGTTGATTTGTCCTCTGGATACGGCCCAAAAGCATTTTTGAGGGAACACTGCATGCCATGTCACTCTACCATCATATTGAGGAAAGCATTGTTGCTGGCATTGGTGGGCCGGATAAGATGGAGAATACGAACCAGGGATGCTAACAAGGAAGCATAGGGCTGAGCGGATTGCTTCCAAGCAAGCGGTCAAGTCTCTGGAGGAGCAGCTGGCCAAGCCTCAGGAAAAAGGGGAGAGCTTGGATCCCAACGCCACTATCCTCACCTATAAAGTGGAGCAGCTGAGGGAGAACAAGAAGGAGTTGGAGGAGAAAATTGCAACTCTTCAGCAGATAATGTCCATCCATCCCGAGGAGATGGAGATGGTCATTTATGTTGCCAAGGTGGTGGCTCGTTGGTCCCTCATGAGGGTGTGGTACATGAAGGGAACAAATGCCTGGAGACCTGAGCAGGAGTAGAAAAACTATCGCTTCATGGTGGCCAACGAAGCAGCGATTCGATGGTTGCCACTATCAACTTTCGAGGATGATATCCCTCTAATCGAGGAAGGTGTAGTGGAGCCAACGATTCAGGAGAGAATCGAAATTAAGAGTGTTATGGCCTTGTTTAGAATCCCAACAGGGTATGCAAGGTTGTGATCCGGTAATCTCTTGGCACCGTTGTGAATCACAGCAGGGCGGATCTTGCACCTAGGGGAATGATAGCAGCGACGAACAAAGGCAAAGGGATAACCACCTGCGAGCCTTCATCTGAGTACGATGGTTAGGGTTCAGGTCAGCGCCTATCATCATCAACAGTATAACATAACGTCCTTGGCATTATCTTTGATAGCCGAGAGATTTTAAACAAATGTGCTTGCGCTCTTTCTTTTTCTTTCCTTTTGTTTTGTAAATTTGGCCTTGGTTGTAGAAACAGTTTTTCTGTTGGTTAATTTTTCGGCCCTAAGACTTGATTTTTATGTAGGATCCTTTGGGCATGAGCCTTATTCTTTTGTTGAATATATATTATTTTGACTCATTTGTCATGGCTTTAGCTTTTTGTGTTGAATGTTGACTGTAGAGACGGGAAAACATTCTTGGTAACCAAAAATATTGTTAGTAGAGTTCCTCTCTTGGCATATGACCATTGTATGGCGAGATTTTGGCTCCCTGAGCAAAAATTGAAAGAGAAAATCTTCCTTGATTCATGACTGGAGTCAATATTTGACCAAAGGTATCTTATGACGAGAGTTATCTTATGATTGAAGTCATCTGTTGACCTCAGTCAATCTTTGATCGGAGTCATCTTATGACCGGAGTCACCTTTTTAACTGAGTCATCTTTTGACCAGAATCAATCTTTGACCAGAGTTAATCTTTTCACCAGAATCTGTTTGTGGATATCTTCCTTGGTCTGAGAGGTATGGGGTGGTCTTGATATGACCAGAGTCACTTTTGTAGAATCGCAGAGAATTTTCCTTGGTCCTTGAGCAAGATTCATCGAAGAAGATTCATGATCGGAGTCATTTCGTTGAATAGAAGAAAATATCCCTTAGTCCTTGACCAAGGTTCGTCGAAAGAGATTCATGACCGGAGTCATTTCGTTGAATCATAGAAAATTTCCCTTGGTCCTTGACCAAGGTTCATCGATGGAGATTCATGATTGGAGTCAGTTTGTCGAATCGTGGAAGATTTCCCTTGATATGACCTGAGCCATTCTTTTTTTTGTCCCGTTCGGACATTGTCGAATGTCGAGTCGCTGCCCCCGCATGGGTAGGCTTTGACTAGAGTTTCGTTCCACCGTGTTGATGGGCTTTGTTTATTGCTGCACTCTGCCCCCCCCCCCTCATGGAGAGCCACTCCCAGCGTTGTGCTTGGTGAGGCTACTGGGATAGTCGTGTTCAAAGTATTTCATTCTCCATGTCTAGGTAAGCAAGATTCTTGAGCATGCTAGTGATAAGCTAGTATACTTATCCAGGTTTGTCTGATTTTTGCTGCATTTTTAGCATTCAAACTCGCATTTCATTAAGCCAAGGCAACACTCCGAACTCTTCATGGAGGGCCACTATTTGCCTTGTATTGGATTGTTCTCGCATATGGGGAGGTGTCGATTGTCGAAATTTTTGTGCAGCCCGTTGCGCGTTTGCTGATGTTCCTGATTAAACTTATAAACCTTTATTGGGCAGATGCCTTTTTCAGTAAATTTTCATGAGATATGATGAGCAAAATTAATCAATGATAAAAGAAACTAATATGGAATGACCTCATGAATTATGTTAGAAGTAGTATATTTTGAGACATAAGACATTCCAGCTGTTCGTTTGGTTCTTTCCATGCACATCTTGGAGCTTGTAAGCTCCAGACCCATGTACCTTGATTATCTTGTACGGCCCTTCCTAGCTTCCCTATAGCTTTGTCGCGGGTATTGTCGAAGGTTTTGCGTAGGATCCAATCCCTACTTTAAAGGTCCACGTCATCACCCTATGATTGTAGCTCTTTGTGACTTCTTGCTGATAACACTAGTTTGGGCAGCTTCCCTTTTCTCATCTAGGAGATCAACATCTAGCGTGACAACTCGTCGTTTTTTGTATCTCCCAGGTGTTCAGTAGAAATGGTTTTCACACAAACTTTCGCGGTGCGACTGCTTCCGTCCCATAAACCAATGAAAAAGGGATTTCCTCGTCGTGGTTTTGTAGGCCCATATCACTCCTAATAACACTTCGACCCAGTTTTGTTTGGCCTCACTGAGTCGGCACTTCAAGATGTTGATTATTGTTTTTTTGGTGGACTACTTGGCCTGGACGTTGGATTAGGGGTGCCTTGGAGTTACAAAACTGAGCTTTATGCCCCAGTTGGAGCAGAGTTCCTTGAATCCCTTGCTGGTGAACTAGGGAAAAGTATCAATGAAAATCTCATGGGGAACTCCAAACTTGGTGATGATATGTTTCTAAATGAACTTCTTGATCTGGTCATCGGTGATCTTTTTTAAGGCTTTAGTTTCAACCAACTTGGAGAAAGACCTTTCGTGTCGTTGCTTGGGGAAGTTTCCCCACAATGTTATGCCCCACTTTCGAAATGGCCAGGGTGAGCTGATGGATTTCAAAGTCTCTGAAGGCAATTCGGATACACGTGCATGTTCTTGAAACTTCTTGCGTAGCGAGCCATCTCTATCACATCACTTAACATCGTGGGTCAATAATTGATGAGTCGTGTTTTTGTTGATATTCATTATTTTTTTTTAGTTATAAACTATGGTGTTTTATTATGTATAAAAGTTTTTAGGAGTCTTTTAGTGCTCTTTAGTGTTTTTAGGTTTTAGGTTGCTTTGGAGGGAAATAGAGCAATTTGGGTCAAAAATGGATTTTTGGAATGCAGGATCATGCTGAAGTATCAGCGGTTTGGCCTTATTTGACGGAATTCCCACCGTTGGATTAAGCTCTAATTTCGAAACGAAATAGCCGATTGAGCTATCTTTAATCAGAAGGTGGTTTGAAGGAAATACAACGGTGCGATTAAAAGTTATGGTCAGTTTAGTGAACACATATCAAACTGACGACCAGAGAAGAACACGCAAAAAAACACAAAGTAGAATTTTTCCAGAATTTCAAAGATCAACAGATCCGGAGCACGGTGCACTGGATGGACGTTACCAAAATTGGTATTGCGACCAAATTACCAAAAACATGATCCAGACCCATCAGAAATGATCCTACTCAACTTAGATAGTTTTATAACACCGAGACTCATTCTTTAGGTTGGATTAAGCAATTTTCTAACTTCAAAAGGAGATTTTTGAGTTTCGTAATCGAAGGGAGGCGACTTCTTATCCGTACTTCGAATTAAAGAAGATTTTAGAACACTCTTTACATATTCTATTCAATTAAATTATGTTTTCTAATGATTTCTCTTGTGATTGTTCTTTGAATATGTGAGAGTAATCCACTAGTTTTGTTTATGGTTCTCACGAGGGGTTTTCATGATATGTTATTGTTAGGTTGTTTAGACAGGGAAATTATTTATTCGATCTTCGTTTATCACCATGTTTAATGTTGAAATTGGATTCGCGACATAGTTTCTTATCTTAGGATTTTCAATACACCGAAAGTGATTTCTTGAATGCTTGAATTTGTATTAAACGAGCAAAGTGTCCTTAGTCAACGGAAGTTAATGTTATTGCACTTTGTGAAACTATCAAACTTGAATCTAATGCATGTTTAGAATCTGAAATTCACCAGAAGTTAGTCTCAAGGATTCTATCGCATGAATAATTAGCGCTATGGAAGTAGGTTGATTCTAGCATAGTGATTTGTGTTCTAGACGGTTATTAATCATGTTTTCGTGTTAATTAACCTAACACTAATAATAGCATGAATTCTGATAACATCATTATTTTACCATTTTTCCTTTAGATTTTAGTATGTTTTATTGGTGTATTTATGCAATTCTAAATGATTAGAAGTACTTTTCTTCTATTTGTATTATTTCAAGTCATTTCAGGTCAACCAATGATATATGGAGCTTTGTGGAGTTAATTGGAGCAAAGTCAGTTTCTTGACAGTTTCCGAGCATCATAATTATCACCCGAGATGAAGGCCTTGACCTCAATGGATTTTGGATAAATTTGGAAAGAAGCTTGAAAATTGAATTAGCTTTCAGATCAAGGTGGTCTTATATCATTTGGGGCAGTTTACAAAACGTTACACCAATTTTACTGAAGACTGGTCCAACTGTTTCGCAGATGAAGGATGTGCATAAAGGCCAAAACAAAAGAAAGACCATTTGGGTTTCGAACCAGACATTCTCCAGACTCAAAAGGATCTATTCCAAGCATTTTTATTCCCAATAAATCAATGCAAGACCTCTTTACACTAAGCCCAACATTTAGAGGCCTTAAAGGCGCGATTTCACACTTTTAACCTAATGAAAAATGTACTATAAATAATTTCTTTTAGCTTTTGTTTTGAAGAGAATTGTTTAGGTTTTAGATCAAATAAGTGCCTAAGGAGACAGGGATAACACCCTTTGGGGTCGTGCCCTTTGTAGCTTCTTAAGGATCCATCTCATCTCAATACATCCATATTTCTTCCATCATTTGGTTTTATCTATCCTTCTCCTTTTGATTTGATATTAATGCTTGCTGCCATGATATATTTCGTGTTTATATATTAGACAGTATATTACAAGGAGTCAATGAGTTTACTTGAATAGGATTAGTAGTCAATTAGGTTTTAGTAATAACTTTATCACTTTTACTCATTCATTAATGATATTCTCCTACGAAAGCTGGTATGAGAATAGATCTATAGCGATATTCATTCCAAAATATTAACTTACCGCTGGATCTAGTATTTGGTGAGCCTTTCTAAGTAGGCAACGAAAGTGGATCGAGTTAGAATCGTGAACAATCAGTCTTGATCATTTTTATGCGTGTTTATTCTTTTTAGACCATTCAAAAGTCTAGGTCATTTTGATATTAAACATAGAATCCCGAACCTCAAAAGTGGAGAGGATTTATCTTAGTGGTTGTGTTCTAGACCGAAACTTTATGTCATTAGTCGTTTTTAACTTCTTCTTGTTTACTTTAACCTTCTACTGTTTGATGCATATCTTTTCATTGATATATCCTTTGTACATTAGCATATAGAGTAGGTTCATTTGCATCCATAAAACAATAAAAACCAAATAAAAATAGTGATAACACCCTTGCATGTTTTGTTCTTAGCTTAGTTCAAAATCATATAGGTTCTAAGTGTGACTGATAGTCCATGTGGATTTGATCCCTAAGTATTATTGCGGATGTTGTACACTTGCAGCTAGGTTTTAACTTGGGTAAAACTTGACCCCACATCAAATTCCCCGAGAATACCCCTTGCCCACCATTTTTCCCTATTGATTTCCCCCGTGTAATTTGTTTATATGCTTTCTTTGCTTATTCTTTTTCTTGCTTTCATTCTTACTTCCATCACCACTTCTCACTTTTAGCCTTAGCCCGTAGTTGATCATATTTCTCTACGTGTTATAATTGGTCCTAGTGGATTTGATCCCGAACTACTATATCGTACTTTACTCTGCGTTTGTAGTAGTTTATTCAGGTGAAAAACCGAGCTATCAGTATCTTGATATCCTTGCCTTTAAAGATATACTTCTTCCCCCAAAGTGAGATGCACATTCTCCTACATGTATCTCTCTCAAAACGAGGTCCCCTTCTTCGGGTGTGATGCATCGTAGGTACGGACCAGAGAGCGACCTTTTGTATAGCTTGCTACAGATCAAACATTATTGCACGACCTGCCTGTTGATTTTCCTGCATTAGTCACATATGTCGAGCAGCGCATTGTTGTGTAGATTATCGATGATGGGTGTCATCGAGTTTCGCTCTTCTTGGATCACTTGGACTTGGAGCTTTAAGGGATCTTCTTTTGTTTGCGAGTGATTGTAGTACTAACAGAGCGCCATTGAGTTACTTCTTGGTTTCCAGAGCAAAACCCAAATTTGCCAATGCATCGGCATGCGAGTTTTTATCCTGGATATTTCCAAGAGATCGCATCGTTGGAATGAAGAGGTCACTTCCTTGACGATACCAAGGTATCACATCATGATGGCATCCTTTGCTTGATAATCTCCTTTGGTATGATTGATTATTAACATTGAATCACTGAATATCTTTAGATTCATTGCTCTGAGATCCTTGGCTAGGGTCAATCCTGCGATTAAGGCTTCATACTTCGCTTCGTTGTTTGTAGCTTTGAAAGTACAATTGACAGCCCTTGATTCTAGATCGCCATTAAGGGAGATAAGAATTATCCCTACTCGTGTTCCCCTTGCGTTGTTGGAACCGTCGATGTATTAACTTCAATTCTTTCTTTCCAAAAGCATCTCTGTGACACTCGATCTCCTCTCGTATTGACGATTGCATGGTGGATGCGAACTCGACAATGAAATCTGTAATCACTTGTGACTTGATAGCACTTAGGGGCCTGAAGATCACATCATAATCCCCCTGCTCGATTTCCCACTTGGCCAATCTTCCGACAACTCAGGCTGATGAAGCACAGCCTTGATGGGCAGTGACAATATCACTAGCACCGAATGCGCCTGGAAATATGATCGAAGCTTTCGTGCCGCTATGATCAAGGCTAACGCAAAATTTTCCTAATATTTGTACGTTGTCTTGGCATCCATCAAGGATTTTCTAACATGGTATATTGGATTCCGCTTGCTCCCTTCTTCTCTGATCTCTATTGCGGTAACGCATGCTCATACAAGGTGATTCTGTGTGTGTAGATGTTGATATTAGGGTTTAAGTTCTTGTATTTATAGTAGATCATTGAAGTAGATGCTTAGATAAGCCTTAGATATCTTTTAGATATCTTGTAGATTCGAGGAGTTATTGAGAACCTCAGATATAAGGAATATTTCCCCATGTCCTCGCTCATTACCTCTTTCATAGATATCCTGAGGAATAAAAGGAATCTTTCTTTTTCTGATAGTTGCATTGCCCTTGGTAGTAGATAGTCAGATCTTCACTTGTCCTTGATATGATTTTACTTGGTGTTGCTTCCTGGTTGCCTGAGTAACATTTTTCATGTCATCAGCCGGGGTAGATTTATTTACCCCAACACAAATAATATTTTTCAGTTATAATTAAAAAATTATGCTATGAATCCATCCAAATAACCATTACATTATTTAATTTTTTCTAATAACCATTACTAAAATATAAAATTTAATTATTAACAGAAATAGAAGTTAACAAAATGACTAAAGGAATAATACAAAACAAAACTTGTCGGGGATAAATAAATCCCCCGACTCCCTGCTTTAGAATCTTTGTTTACACAACTAAGAAGGAACGCCTATAAAAGCCTTCCTTATAAGCGGGCGAAACCGTCCTTGGATGACATCAACATGTATATACTCCTACAAGGTTAGGCCCTTTGACTTGAAAAACGAAGGGCTACATATAAGCGTTTGGTAAATATGATGTTCGCAGAACAAATTAAACAAACCATTAAAGTATACATTAAGATATGCTGGTCAAATCCCTAGAAGCAGAAGCTCATGTAGCGCATTTACAGCAGGCGTTCTCCTCCCTCTAAAAGTATAGCATGAAAATTTATCCAATCAAATGCGAGGTAAACTTAGAAAAATTATTGGGCTACAACGTGACTTACCAAAGTATCCAGACAAACTGGAGAAGATAAGGGCAATCCATGTAATACCCTCACCAAGGAACCATAAGGAAGTTTAGACGTTGACAAGAATAATGGTAGCTCTAAGCATATTTATCTTCATACTTTTTGATTAATCTCATGCTCTCTTTGAAGTGCTAAAAAGACCCAAATATTCCTTGTGGGATCAAAAATGTGAAAAAACACTAGCGGTGCTTAAGCACTACTTTACCACACTGTTGTTATCAAAACCTTAGATGGAGAAGCTTTGCTACTTTACTTGGCAGTATCAGAGCAAGTCACCACGGTGCTGGTACTAGAGGAAACAAGTAATTTATATACGTGAAAAAAAGGTATAACCACCAAGAGAAACTTGTCTATGCGTCGATCACCACAACCAAGAAATTGTCTTCGTACTAGTAGTGTAAAAGGACTGTCTTACCACACTGTTGTTGTTATCAAAACCCTAGAAGGAGAAGCTTTACTACTTTACTTAGCAGAGCAAGTTGCCGCGGAGTTGGTACAAGAGGAAACAAGTGACTTTTATACGCGAAAACATGGTATAGCCACCCAGAGAAACTTGTCTTCGCGTTGATCACCGCAGCCAGAAAATAGAGACCTTATTTTCAAGTTCACCTGGTGTTAGTGGTCACCTCGTTGCCCATCAAAGTAAAACTACAAAAACGTGAAGTATTTGGTAGACTAGCCAAGTTCTATCACAGTTCCCACCATCCACGCTCCCAGGTTTGGAGGAAGAAATCAAAAATAATCAAGAGACCATTTGGGAAGGATATTGGGAGTTATACGTGCAGAAATCCAACAACATTCGTGGAGAAGAGCTCAACATAATGCTTATGTCTCCAACCTGAAGAACAACTTCAAGGTAGTCAATTGCAACTTCAAAGCCACGAATAATCAAGTAGGGTATGAAGCCTTGATGGTTGGGTTGCGCCTAACTAGGGATCTCTAAGTGTAAATCTAAAAGTCTACTATGACTCGCTGCTCATCCTAAATCAAATGGAAGGGGAGTACAAATAAAAAGACACAAGTATGGCATAATACCTCGGCATAATCAAGGAATCAGTCAGCGTGTTCTAGAGCTACGAACTTACTCAAATACCACAAGAACAAAAAAGCCACACTAATACCCTGACCTACACTAGATCTGCATTGGAAAACAAGACAAAGCTTGACATTCCACTATTAGTGTTGCAGTAGTCAGGAAAAGATAAGGATGTTGGGGGAGAACAAGTCTTAGCAACTAATGAGAGGCAAAATTGGAGGCCCCCCGATTATCGACTATTTGAAAGATAACGCGCACATTCATAGTTAGTGGAGGAGAATAACGAAGCAAGAAACATGATATTGCCTCATCAATGGTAAATGTTTAGAAGATCCTTCTCGGTTCCCTATCTATGACGCATCACCCAGGGGATGAAAATATGATTCTACGGGAATTACAAGAGGGAGAATGTAGGACAAACTCTAGTGGAAATAGTATTGTGTGCTAAAAGTCAAGAGACCTTGTTACTACTGGACTACGATGGTTACATATGTAGTGTGCATAGTGCGATACTGTGACAAATGTCAGGTTCATGTGCAAGTCTCCAAGCTAATATGAACCCTCTAATCCATCAGCGCACCTTAGCCTTTCATAAAATCGAGAATGGAAATTGTTGGCAAGTTACGAACGTCACCAATATAAAAGTTTTCCTGCTGATAATGACTAATTATCAACAGGAAAATAATCGAGAAAAGAATTAATTAGTTAAAAGATTTTTCAAATTTGAGGATATAGTGAAAGGGATAAATTAGGATTTGTTTCTTTGAGTCTGCTTGGAGGTGTATTGAGTTAGTTAAATAGTGGAATGCTAATAAAGTCATATCTTAGCTGGATAGATTTTTAAAAGCGGTTGGGGATTAGATTGAGTAATACAAAAAAAAGGGATCCAAGTAAAGTGTTGTCTGTAGTTAAGTAGTCAAGATATGTAGAAAAGTATATCCACATCATTGAAGACTTATCTTCACAAGTTAGTGGTCTATCTGATGCGCAGCTTAAAGGGATATTCATGAACGGGTTGAAGTTTGAGATGCATGAAGTAGTCAATATGTGCAAGCCTATCGATCTATCGAAAATGAAGGTAGCTGCATTACAAATGAAATCTTGCATTCTCTACAAGATGGTGAGCTAGGATTGCCTAACGAGAATAGACATCTGAATACTTTTAAAGTCGGAGTTACATCTTCTTCTCATAATCGGTGGAAGATTAAACTAGTGTTGACAGATACAGGACAAAGGGACCTAAACAAATCATACAAGGCTGACAAATACCTCAAAAGAAATTAATTGATGCTGAGATTGTAGAGAAATAAAAGAATGAGTTGTGTTTCAGGTGTGATGGAAAGTTTTTAGAGGACATGTATGTGCTAATCAAAGTCTATAAGTTTTGACGGTGATCAATGGGTTAGAGGTTGAAGTTTTGGATGAAAATATGGTTAGGTTGATGGAAGAAGAAGTTGGTAGGGAAGGTACATTGATGGAACTTTAATTAAATTATTTTCTAGAACTTTCATCACCAACTACTACAAAATTGGAAGGCCCTATTAAGAAGAAAAAGTTGTTGTGATGTTTGATAATGGTGGAATCCAAAATTTCAACACTCCGAATATGGCAGAAATGGCTCATCTCACTACGTAGAAGAATCAAAAGTTGGAAATCATGTCGGGATCTGGAGTAACGATTCAAGGTTATGGAGTTTGCATAAATGTGAGTTGTGTTCTTCCAGAAATGATACGTACAACAAATTTATCGCTTTTGGTTTTAGAAATGCATATGTTATGTTGATGTACAGTGGCTCAGAACAATGGGGTGTTGCCAAGTAATATTGGATACTCATAAGCTTTCATTCATTTATCAAGACCATCAAGTAACATTGTTTGGAGATCTGAATTTACATTCTGCATATGTTCTTTTAGAAACATTACAACCTAAGAGGAGGTGGGATAATTTTGAATTGCGAATAGATTTGGTAGGGAACAAGGACAATAAAGCCCAAAACAGGACATCTCTCAACAAATGGAGGACTTATAATCTATAAACAGAAAGTTTTGAAGCAGCCAACAAGTTTACCTCTAGAAAGAGGCAAAGAATATGCTATAATTCTCAAACCTGGATTTGGATTGGTTGGTGTTAGACCTTATAGATATCACATGCTCACAAAGAAGTCATTGAGAAGCAATTAAAGGACATGATGACTGCCAGTCATCTAAGGCCAAGTCCTATCACATACTCAATTCTAGTCTTGTTGGTGAAAAAGAAAGAAAGTTCTTTGAGAATGTTTGTGGATTATAGGGTCCTTGATCATGTTACAATACCAAATATGTTTCTCATACCCATGATAATTCAATTGTTGGATAAATTTTTTGGAACAAATTTGTTCACTCAGCTAGATTTAAGGTCTAGTGATCTTCATTTCACATGAGAGAACAAGATATAGGGAAAACAGCATTCAAAACACATGATGGATATTATGAGTTCTCGGTCATGGCGTTTGGATTGATGAATGCACCAATAACTTTTCAAGTTTTGATGAATGAGCTCTTTAGACCTTATTTGATGAAATTTTTTTCGGTTTTATTCAATGATATACTCATTTAAAGTTCATTGACTAAAGAACATGTGAAGCGTGTTGCTATAGTTTTGGAGGTGTTTGTATAGGAATGCTTTTTGGTAATAAAAAATGTATGTTTGCTCAAACGCAAGTGGATTATCTAGATCACGTTATTTTAGATATGGGGTTATCCATATATCCAAGTAAAATTGTAGATGTAAAAGAATGGCCAACATCGAGATATGTTAAGTAGTAAAGAGGATTTTTGGGTCTAACTAGCTATTATAGACTTTTTCCAAGATTTATGGGTTGCTGGCAAGACCTTTAATAGATTTACTGAGAAAAGATGAGTTTCAATTGTTTGTGAATGCTCATAAAGCTTTTGATACTCTGAAGAATGCAATGGTATCACCTCCAGTGCATGCCTTGCCAGAGTTTACAAAGGCTTCCATTGTAGAACATATGCTTCTGTGTCTTCTCTTTTAGTTGTACAATGCAAAGGAAACATTTGATTTCTTGCTTCATCTATAGTTTGATAGATAGGGAATAACTCAAGCCTATATGTGAAAGGGAGCTAATGGCTATTTTCATGGCAATACAGAAGCATAGACAATATTTGCTTGGGAGGGGGTTTGTTGTAACAACTAATCAAAAGACTCTGTAATATTTGTTAGAGCATAGGAAAGTCACTCTTTATTATTAACGTTGGTTAACAAAAATTATGGGCTATCAGTTTAACATTGAATATAAGGTGGGTTATGAAATTATTGATAGGCTTTCTAAGTATCTTTAAACAATTTTATACAATTAGAGGTATTTTCTTTGTACTTGTAGTGTTTTTAGTCATTTCAAGTAAAACAATACATTTTGGAGCTTTATGGAGCTAATTGTGTACAAACCAGTTTATGGACAGTTTCTGAGCATCAGAAGTATGATCCAAGAAGAAGGCCTTTCCCTTAATGGATTTCGATAAAACTTGGATAGGAGCTAAAGAATTGAATTAGATCTCATCTCGAAGTGGTTTTATCTCATTTGGAGCAGTGGACAGAGATTACGTAGAATTTACTGAAGACTAATCCAATTGTCTAGCAGATGAAGGGTGCGTAGAAAGGCAAAAACAAATGGAAGACATATTGCTTTCGATCGAGACACTCACCAGACCCAATGGGATCTATTCCAAGTCTTTTAAAGCCCAAAAACTTTGGTCAAGACCCATTGACACAAAGCCCAAATTGTTGAGGCCTTAGGGCTCGAGTCTTTACCTAATTGACCTAGGAAGTTAGAACACTATAAATAGATTTTTTTTTAGCAATCTAATTTCGCAGAGTTAGCTAGATTAGGGTTGAGAAAGTGTCTCAAGAGGTAGGGATAATACCCTTTGGGGCCGTGCCCTTTGTAGCCTCCAAATATCCATCTTCATCATCAATACATCTTCCACTCATCCATAAAATCGGTTCTATCTTCTCCTCTCTCCCTTTATGATTATGAATTTTTGTTGTCCTTAATGATTTCATGTTTACATGATATTTTTTAATAAGTTTGCATGTTAGACAGTAGGTAATATAGAGTTAAATATCTTTCTTGAATTGGATCATTAATCGATTAGGTGTTATAATCTTGTTCACATACGAAGCTAGTATGTGAACTGACTTTAGGTTAGTATGCATTCCAAAAGCTTGACATACTGTTGGATCTAGTATTTGGTGAGCCTTTCTAAATAGGCAATAAAAGTGGATCTATTTAGAATTGTGAACAATCAACCTTGCCAAAATGCGTACACTTCTTCTGCAAGGATCGTGCGAAAGTCGAGTCCCTTGGTTGTTAAGTGTATAAAATCCCCAACATAGAAATTAGAGAGGATTTACATTTGTGGTTGTATTCTAGACCTACGCATTAAGCCCCTAGTAGATTTTTTATCTTGCTTGCTCGTTAAACATTCTTTGCTTGTCTGATGCATATTCTTTATTGATATATCCTTCGTAAATTGTCATATAGATTAGGATTTTGGTTTCCATAATTAAATCATCATAAAATCAAATAAAAACCAAACAAAATCCCTTGCATATTTTGTTCTTAGCTTACTTCGAAGTCATTAAATCATAAACTCTAGTCCCTGTGTGGATTTGATCCCTAAGTATTACTACGATGTTGTACACTTGCATCTAGATTTTAGTTGGTAAAACTTGACCCCACATCAAATTTGTGGCGTCGTTTTTGGGGATTAATAGTCCTTGCCTTAGGATTTAGATCTAAGATTTGACCTAGAAAATTTTTCTTTTCTTTTTGTTTGTAAATTCGGTTTTCACTAGAACTAGGAATTCGGTTTTTCTACTAACATTAGGAACTTAGATTCTTCATTTTCTTAATTTTTAGGATATTAACACTTATACTTATATTAGGATTACTACAAATTTCATGATCATTAGTTTTTCCTTTTAGATTAGGATTATAGCTTTTTCTTTTTAGATTAGGATTTTCCTTTTTATGATACTACTAACTTTTCTCTTTGATTTTTCAGGGAAACCAAGGAGAAAATAAGATCATATCCTCACCATGGCCACGTTTTTAGGATTTCCAGCTCCTAAATATTCATATTAAGGAGGAATCAAGCAACATCCTAAGAGACATCAACCATGGAAAGACCCTGAAGAGCCAAAATTTCTAACTTATGGAGCATATGATCCACGGCATTGATCACACCCTATATGAACCATTGTGGTGCATCTTCTAGACTCAAACATTGCTATTAATCATCATAAAGTCCAGAAAATATGAGCAGTACCTCAAGGAGATCTATGGATCATCGAAAATCGAACATCTCGATAATTTCTGCCACATGAAGCTCGACATTAAATCAGCAATATACCTATGGGCAACCAATTCCTACCCCTTCTCATGTTCATCATCACGTGCCAATGGAGCCTTTAAAGTGTTAACTTGAAGCCTTGGTGTCACGATTTGTCAAAGATCAAAGGGAAGCAGAGAAAAAGTTCAAAATGAAGCTTGATAACAAGAAATTCGACCTAACAAAAAAGTTTGGAGAGCTTTATGCTAATCTCCAGATCCTTGAAGAAGGAAATATCTCCAACTCATTTCAAAGAAGATCATCAAACCAAAGAAACTGAAGAAACTTGAAATGTGGCATCAATGGGAAGAATTTTTTTGTACCAAGTTGAGCATGCCTAGAGCATAAAAGGAATGATAATAAATACAATGTGAACCTTTATTTTGAAGTCAAAAGGAATCACAATGATCTTCTTATGAAGAGAAATGTGCTAGAAGGCAAAATTGGTGAATATGCCACAAACCGATAAAATAAACATTCATATGGGAGATATCCAGCACTTCACAAGCTGATCATGGAAGAGATATGCCATGATTTTAATTTGATTCAAGCTTTAGAAGGTAATTTTGATGGCTCATTTGTTTGCCTTGAAGAATATAAAGAAAAACGTGTAGAGAAGGCTTTTTAAAACTCACACGCTTTGAAGATGTACCTAAGGATCAGCAAGAAAAGTTTTCAGCCAAATGATTCAAGGGTTGGCTAGACACGTTTTACTCCTACTTTGGTGTATTACATGCCTTGGATGAGGATGATAAGGATCCAAGCTACAAAATCGAGCTAAAAGTCTCGGTTTGCTATTAAGCGCTAAGTAATTTTTATAACAGAAAAATTAGTCTTGGAAGAAGTTGGATATGCTATTATAAGTTTAAATAAACTACTGAGTTCATAAACATCAACAAGAAGTCATCCAAAGAGGAGTAAAACCTTCTTAGTTTCATATAAGACGATTTCAGAGTCTCATATCTATAACATGGAATGAACCAAAGAAGAAAGCTTTGGAACCCATTGAAGTTCATTTTTGATTCATTGAAAACATGAGGAAAAAATTCACAAGCCTTCTATCTGAGCATCCTTGACGCATAAAAATGCCGAGGGGTAGAGCTAAAGACTTTAAACAAGCGCTTTATAGTAAGCAACCCATACTCTATCCTTTTTAATTTTTTTTATTTTTATTTTTAGAATAAAATCCTTGGATTAATCTAGGTTAATTTTGTTATTATAATTTTTTTAAAATGTTTTTAAATGTTTTATACTTTTTTCGTACGAACACATTCTAGAATAAAGAAAATTGGAGAAAAGCTCAATCCGAACTTGTTCGGATCGTACCACTGGACAACGGAGCAACAGCTCAGGTTCTCGCCAAAACCATGGCTCCGACCGATGAGAAGCTCCCATTGCCTCAACCACGACGAGGGCACTAGTCCATGCCACCGACAACAAGAGAAAATGGCATAAACCGGTGGGACGTGATCAATCACCCGGTGGCAGCTTCCTTCGGCCAAGCCTCAACAAATTCATTCCCACCAGGTATTTGTCTCCATTTGCCACGAACTAATGGGATTTCCTATGAGCCCCACACCCTCATAACTCTTGCCACCGGTCCACGGAACATCTAGCACTGGCCGCCTATCCAATTCCCAGCCTCAACCGATGGGAAGCACCAAATTCCTCAACTATTCGTTGCTCACCTTCCCTACCACGCGCCTCAACAAATTTCACGTACAAAATCGACGCCACAACCTCCGCTCACCTCTGGACCTTATCAGCACCCATTTTCCCAATCTGGCTATCATTAAAATATCCTACCCGACCATATCACCACCCGGACGAGCATATGGCCGAGAAAAGCCATCCCAACGTCTATTTTATTTGCATTTGTTTGGGACGTATCAATACCAAACTCACAATCTTCAAGAACCAGGACCGAAATCACGCCATATGCATCAAACAAAGATGTTTGCAAGGCTGGGAGGTTCAGAACACAAAGCACACACTTGGACCCACAAATATTCTCCAACCGAGCAATTTTTGCATTCGAGCCAAATCATTTGTGCCAAGTAAGGAATTAACTAAATTTTTCCAGCACTTAACAGATTCTAAGGAGTACTTTGAGCCATCAATTTACTCTTAAAGATCCTAAGACTCAAAGGCGAGTCTATGGAGATGAAATTGCAGCAAATTGGACGTCAAAGGAAATTTGGGAATGAGCATGAGTTTAAATCAAGGCCAAGATGTATTGTGACCTTGAATTAAGAATATTTTAAACCTAAAATGATTCGATTAGGGCAAATACATTCTTAACCTACATTCAAAGGTTCAAAAATATGATCAAAAGAACAAATACCACAACCGGAGCAACTTAAGAGAAATATAGGTCAAACAAACTTTCACACTATCTGTAAATAATCAAAAACATCCAAAAAATGTGATGGATTTGCTGGCAGACACGATCACACGACTTTAGCTCTACGAAAACAAAAAATCGACGAATTCAGTTTATTCAAAAATCTAATCTATGAGTTAAATGAAGTCTTACCGCTGAAGATGCTTGGAAAATGTGGTAAAATTATCAAAAATTGCCAAATCAGTTTTGAAGTGTTAACATTTCATACTCGAGACCCCGATTGAGCCAAATACCGAAGAAAACTTGGCCAAGACAAAATCGAGCTCTGCTAAATGAACCAAGCTTTAAAATTGAAGAATCACAACTAATTAGCATATGGAGAAGGTATTCATAAAGAAATATCAGCCCTGGAATGGTCAGAATAATAGACATCCCAATTTATCATCAAAACGAGCCAAATCGTGCTTTCCGGAGACAAAACTCGGCCAAATCAAGCAAGGTATGAGCTACAACCATTAAAATTTATTTTTATCATTAAAATATGATATTTTTCAGTAGGCTTATTTTGGTCTAGGCATTATTTCTAGATTTCAAAAACAGACCATTGAACCTCATTTCAGTTTATGGAAAAATCATATGGTCGTACCATCTCCAAAAATTTGGACTAACCAGCTAAAATTTGTATTTCCTTACCATTTACATTAGGTTTTAGCACCTTTCTCACTTGATTTTATATTGGGACGGTGTAAGTTAAGTCCAGGTTATTCTTATTGTTACTAATGCTTCTTTTTCTTTTGATTTTAATACTTTCTGAGTCTTTTTCAAAAAAATTCAAAACCAAAACATTTTATTGAGACAAAATCAATCCAGGAATATGCTTAACTTTGAACTAACTACGTGGCTAATGACTAGTGTTTCTAGTGTTAGTGTTTGACTGTAGCTTTACCAAACGAGATAAACCAAATGGATCAACTAAATGAGGCAACATGTCACTTGATATTCGGGTAATCCTTAGTTACTCAAAGATTTAATGAACTTTTAATTTTCTCTTTTTGGGGCTTGGTATTCATTGAATCGAATTCCTCTTCGGACCTGACAAAATTAAGTGTATGGTTCCCCTATTTCCTGTTTAATAAAATACTCAAAAAGATGCTAATGCTTGATAAATTTCAGATGCAAGGCAGTGATGTGAGTACAAAGGACTCAAATCCAATTGAAATGCGTAGCTGATAAATCTGAATGTGCTTAAAGAAAAGATAAAGAGATCGATAGAAAAAATAAAATGATACCCTAGAAAAGTAGAGAACAATCATTTCTCATGAAGCTGATAGAATAAATTGAATGATACTCTAGAAAATTAGGGAAAAATCAGTCTTTAAAATGCATTGAAAAAGTGAATAAGGAAGAGGAAAAAGTCGATTGTGGGCTAAAATGTTTTAGGATTTTGTTTGAGTTTATGTGTTCTTTGTCGATATTCCCACGAATAGACCATACAATTTATATTTTAAAGAGTGGTGACGGAGAAACTGGATCACTCTAGTTGGTTGTGGCTGAAATGGGGACGTTGCTAAGTTTGTGGTAAAATTGACGGTTCTACCTAAATGCCAAGGTAGGTGTTAGCGGGTCACGAGAGTCTAAGTCGCCAATAAGTTCAAAAATTCCAATGTATGTTTCCATGTTTTCAAACTTCTTCTCCTTTCTTTAGTTTCTTAGCTCGAGGACGACCTAGAAGTTAAGTCTGGTGGAGTTGATAACATCATTATTTTATCACTTTTCCTACGAATTTTGATAGTTTTTCTTAGTTTTTTACACAACTTTATGAAATTAGATATAGTTTTCTTGTATTTTTAGTGTTTTTGAATCATGTCAGGTCAAAAAATACATTTTGGAGCCTTGTGGACCTAATATGATATAAACCAATTTCTAGACAGTTTCTGAGCATCATACGTATCTTCCAAGAAGAAAGCATTGTTCTTGATGGATTTTGATGCAACTTGGATAAGAGCTACAGAATTGAATTAGATGCCATCTCAAAGTGGTTTCATCTCATTTAAAGCAGTGGACAGAGAGTTACATAGATTTTACTGAATACTGGTCCAGTTGTCTCGCAAATGAAGGGTGCGTAGAAAGGACAAAAAAGATGGAATACGAATTGGGTTTCGAACCAAACGTTCATTAGACCTAACTGGCTCTATTCCAAGCATTTTCAAGCCCAAGAACTTTAATCAAGACCCATTGACACGAAGCCCAAATTGTTGAGGCCTTAAGGCCCGATTCTTTACCTAATTGACCTATGAAGTTAGAACACTATAAATAGATTTTTTTTTTAGCCATCTTATTTCGTAGAGATTTGGCCTATATTAGATTTGAACAAGTGTCTTAGGAGGTAGGGACGATACATGTTGACACCATTATTTTACAACTTTTTCTATGGATTTTGATAGGTTTTCTTAGTGTTTTTACACAACCTTATTCAATTAGAGGTATTTTTCTTTTATTTGCATTGTTTTGAGTCATTTTAACTTAAAAATGCATTTTGGATCCTAATGGAGCTAATTGGAGTAAAACTCAATTTCTGGACAGTTTCCGAGCATCAGAAGTATCGTCCAAGAAGAAGGCCTTCACCTCAAAGGATGTTTATAAACTTTGGACCGAATCTACAGAATTGAATTATTATTTATCTCAAAGTGGTTTCATCTCATTTGGAACAGGGACAAATTATTACACCGAATTTACTGAGGACTGGTCTAGATGTCTCGTAAATGAAAGGTGCGTAGAAAGGCAAAAATAAAAGTAAGACAAAATGGGTTTTGAACCATACATTATCTAGACCCAACTGGATCTATTTTAAGTTTTTTGAAGGCCAATATTTCAACTCAACACCCTTGTACACCAAGCCCAAACATTATGAGGCCTTAAGACCCGATTTAACACTTTTTGACCTATAAATTTAGAACACTATATTAATTTCATAGAATTGGCTTAGATTAGGGTTTAATAACAGTCATAGGATGTAGGGATGGCACCCTTTGGGTTCTTTCCCTTTGTAGCCTCCAAAGATCCATCATCATCTTCAATACATCTTCCATTCATCCATAAACTCGGCTATATCTTCTCCTCTCTCCCTTGATTGATATGAATGCTTGTTGTCCTTACATGATATTGTTTTATTAGTTTGCATGTTATACAGTAGGTATATAGAGCTCAAGAGATTGCTCGATTTAAATCTTTAATCGGTCAGGTTTTATCAACAATGTTATCATCTCTGCTTGATTTATAATGCTATTCACCTACGAAGCTAGATTGTGAAAAAATCTAAAGTGGTATGCGTTCCAAAACCTTGACATATTGTTGGAACTAGTATTGTATGAACCTTTCTAAATAGGCAGCAAAAGTGGATATATTTCAATTGTGAACAATCAGCCTTGATCGAGTTAATGCATATTTAATTACTACAAGATCGTTCAAAAGACGATGTCCCATGGTGATTAAATATAGGATCCATAACCTCGAGAGTAGAGAGGAATTACCTTCGTTGTTATGTTCTAGACCGGAGCATTATGCCTCTAGTTGATTTTATTATCTTCCTTGCTTGTTAAACACTCTCTACTTGTCTGATACATTTTCATCATTGATCTATCCCTTTTAAATTAGCATGTAGAATATGATTTCATTTTGCATAATTCAATCATAGTAACAAACCAAATAAAAACCAAACAAATCCCTGCATATTTCATTCTTAGCTTAATCTAAAATCAATTAGTCCTAAGTGTGAAACTCTAGTCCCTGTGGATTTGATCCCTAAGTATTACAGCGGATGTTGTACACTTGCAGCTAGATTTTAATTTGGATAAAACTTGACCCCACATCAATACTCTTTGGGTTCGTTCCCTTTGTAGCCTCCAAAGATTTATCTTCATCATCAATACATTTCCACTCATCCATAAACTTGGTTCTATCTTCTCCCCTCTCCCTTGATGATTATGAATGCTTGTTGTCCTTAATGATTTCATGTTTACATGATATTGTTTGATAAGTTTTCATGTTAGACAGTAAGTACTATAGAGTTAAATAGATTGCTTGAACTGGATCATTAATCGATTAGGTCTTATAAAAAATGTTATCACCTTTACTCATGCGTTACAATGCTATTCACATATGAAGCTGCTATGTGAATTGATTCTAGGTTAGTATGCATTCCAAAAGCTCGACATATTGCAGGATCTAGTATTTGGTGAGCCTTTCTAAATAGGCAATGAAAGTGGACTGATTTAAAATCGTGAACAACCAACCTTGCCCGAAATTATGCGTACACTTCTTCTGTAAAGATCGTGCGAAAGTATAGTTCCTTGGTTGTTAAGTGTATAAAATTCTGAACCTCAAAAGTGGAGAGGATTTACATTCGTGGTTGTGTTCTAGATCTACGCATTAAGCCCCTAGTATATTTCTTATCTTGTTTGTTCGTTAAGCACTCTCTGCTCGTCGGATGCATATTCATAATTGATTTATCATTTGTAAATTGGCGTATAGATTAAGATTTCACTTTGCATAATTAAATCATCATAAAAACCAAATAAAAAACCGAACAAAACCCCTTGCATATTTTGTTCTTAGCTTAGTTCGAAGTCATAATAATCCTAAGTGTGAAACTCTAGTCCCTGTGGACTCGATCCCTAAGTATTATTGTGATGATATGCATTTGCAGCTAGGTTTTAGTTGGGTAAAACTTCACCCCCACATCATTGGTGGTTGATGGGTGTTTAGGATTTCCACTTAAGTTTAAAATTCAGCTTCAACCTTGCTCTTAACATTAACTATGCCAACTTCCTTGCAACTTCAAGACTTGTATCAAGAAATAGATGACAATTTGAAGATTCGGAAGTTTTTTCAGCGTATAACGATTAGGGGACAAGTTAATGAAGGGTATACATTGGTCGATTGTAGACTGTTTTACTAACAAAGGCTGGTAATTCCTTATACTTTAGTGCATATGCCTCTCATATTGAAAAAAAATGTCATGATAGTATGCTTGGTGGTCGTTATGGGGTTTTAAAGACTTTAAAAAGGATTTAGTCTATGTTCTCTTAGGATAAAATGAGAAGGAAGATTCAGACTTATGTTTCGGAGTCTTCGACCAAAAAAAAAATGTTTCAGAGTGTTTAGTCTTCCAGAAATACGAATGTCTCATGCGGGTTTGTTGCGGCCTCTTAAGTTGCCAGAGAAGATTTGGGAAGATGGGTCAATGGATTTCATCGAAGGCTTTCCAGATTTTCAAGAGAAAAAATGTCATTATGTTGATTGTTGATAAACTAAGTAAACATAGTCATTCTCATGGCTGAAGCATCCATTTACTGCTTTGGATGTGACAACGAAATCCGTTAAATAAATAATTAAACTACGTGGTTATCCTAAGTCAATTGTGTATGATTGATGTACATACAATTTCATGCATATTTTAGTTTGTTTTAGCTTAGTTT
>OVAN01003715.1:0-28091 GCA_900406275.1 Anastatica hierochuntica
TTTTGTTTTTTTTTTGTCGAAAGAGGAAGAAGAAGAAAAAGTGATTGTGTGTTTCTCCAAAACGCAACTCACTCCAACATTTTTGTTATTTTTTCTTCTTATTTTCGTTTTTTTAAAGAAAATAAATAAAAAAACATTTTAAATAAATCATAATTTTTTTATTCCAGGGGTATAATAGGATTTAACAAAAATAAAATTCTAGTTTGACAAAAATATGATCGAAAATCCTAAAGGGACAAATCCAATTTGAGAACGTCCTATTTTTCTAATTTCCCCTATTATTTATTCTTCCAAGTTCCAATGGTTCACAAGAATATTAAGATTCAATAATATTAAATAAATAGTGTTATAACCGCCGACCATTGTCTCATAGATTATAATGATTGTGGATTAGATATGACTCGGTGTTTCTTTTTTAGTTCCACCTTAATTATAATTTTTCTCACAATGATACTTTATTTCTGAATTCTAACTCTAACTGCAGAGCAAAACATAAAATTAATATCGTGTTGTAATATGATCTGTTTTCGAATAAATAGCAATCTTGTATTTTTTTCATTTCTTACTGATTCCTGGTCGATAAAAGAAAGATACACAAGACTATTTGATTTATTACAGGTTCCATACTTGATAATGGATGCCAAATCAGGAAGGCTTTTTAAATTAATTTTTGTTTTGGGATTTTACGTAACTTAAGAAAAATATATGATTTTCATGTGGTGATATTTTTTATAAGTCGACATGGTTTTAATTGAATGTAAAATTTTTGTTTGCAAATTGATATATATTTTTTTTATTTTTTACTATTCAACTTTATCGGTTAAATAAAAACTGAACCATAAAAAGTCAAGTATAGTTTGGGTTGGCTTGAAAAAATGTTTATACCTCTTTTGCTCAGTACAAATTTTTAATAATTATTCCATAAATGGATAACTAAAACTAATGCAACACTCTGTTTCATAACTAGTATCATTGATATTTAAATAATTAGATAGAGAATACTTATGATAGGATCTTATTTCACTTTGAGAAATTAAGACTCTTATGGGAACAGAACTTTTTCAATATAATATAATTTAAATTTTTTAATCATGCCGCTGATCAAAAGGCCTTAAGAAACACCAAATATTTTTCATTTAAGACATAGCGAATTAACATAATTGAATCGAAATAAAGTTTATTAAATTTGTAATCTCCATCCCATGAATTTTTAACCACTGACGGCCATGAATTGCCTAATCATTAGAAACTTTTTTTTGTTTGACATCGTCTAACCATTAGAAACTATTTGCATTAAAAATGTCAGTACTGTTATCTGCAAAAACTAGCAAGGTGCATTAAAATGTTGATTTGTACATAACTATTTAATTATTAGCAACTATTTCCTTATTCGTTATAACTATATTAAGACATTATTCCACTTAGTCCACTAAGTTGTTGTTGTTGTTGCTGCAATTATTTGCATGCTTTTGGAAAAGAATCATAGCAGCAATTATTGGGGAACTCTTGTTAATCATAAGCACTATATATTTAGGATTATCAACGTTGAAGAAAGCATTAAACGCTAAGCGGACGATGACTCAATGTCTAACGATTAGACAGATTAATCGGGGCATAGATGATTTTTAGACGAATTACATGATATAATATATAGTTCATAATATGTCTTAGAACTCAAAAATCTATTAAAAACCTAAAAGTATTACAAAATAAAATATTACATTATAGATAAAAATTAGCCAAAATATAAGTCTTATACAAAAATTATTATTAGACATATAATTATTAAACTAAAGTTTATAATCAAGTTATAGGTCAAATAAAAGTTAATTAATTTATATTTTCGTAGGCCCGCCTAAATCTGCATAAATCCGCCTAGATCTGTCTAGATTCGTCTAAACCCGCATAAAAATAGTTATGCCTAATCACAGCCTTCAAAAATAATCGCCACAGTATATAGACGTCTACCATCTAAATGACCATCTAGATCGTTTTTTAGAACATCAGGATTATAAACTCAAAATTATTACAGCCCTATCGTGTCATACAATATCATACTGAAATGCAATATACGATAACAATCATGATTATTAAAGCCACATGCATCGATTGAAACCAAAAAGAAGATTTTGATTGATATATAGATAGATAGGTACGAGAATCTCTAGATTTGAAATAGGTGTAGTTAATTCTAAAAGCAAATGTGTTTCCATAATAATTTTAAACCAATTAACATCTTCATTGCCTCAAGCAGAAAGAAGGTATGTTATTGATTTTTCTTTTGATAAAGAAATTCTCAACTTTTGTTTGACTAATGATTTATAGGAATGATAATGATTGGTAGAGGTTTTGTTTGACTAATAATAATCTTTGACTATAATAAAGGAAAAGGCCTATACAATTCTCAACTTGCATTAGTGAATCCAACCGACACAATTGACGAAATAATATATTCTCTTCAAAGAGTGTCACATAGATTAAGAAAATTAGAAAAATTGTAATAATTTTAACAAGATGATAATAATTTAAATCCAAAGAAAATAAGTTTTGCATGAATGATGTTATGTGAAATTAATAAAAAAGTTATACTACGGTGATAAAAAAAAATTACATTGAAAAATTTTCAATGAAAATCTAAAACTATATTCTTTGTAAAACAATAAAACAATTCTAAAACAAAATTATTCGTAAAATGGAAGGACTATATTTTAAAGCAAATATCAAGCCGATGTCGACGAAAAGACTTATTTAGAAATATTGAGAACCATGCATAAGTCATCTTTTTTGAGGAAGTTTGAATTTTTTTTTTCTAAAATAGTTTCTGATACATATTGGAAAACAAATTTAAAAGATTATATAGTCTCTAAAATATTTACTTTGCATTCAAGGTAGAGATCTTTAGTTATTGTTCAAGTTTACTTTTAAGAATTCAACCATTCAACCACAAAATTATGATAAGTTGTTGGAGCACTTAGGATATCGAATTCACAACGAGCAACTATCTACTCATTCAATTTGTAAAACCGCTTTACTTCAGCTAAACCGAATTAAAAAGGCTTGTTTCATACTCAAGTAATTCAAAAGAAATCAAACAAAAAAACGAAGAGACAAGAACTAAATAAAACGAAATGAAGAGAATCAAATATTAAAGCATGCGGGTAATGGAATAGAAATATGATTCAAAAGTTTAAATGCCAATCACGATGCAATAATTAGAAATGAAGCACTATTCAAAGACAAGATAAATAGTCAATTAGTTCATTCTCATGATACTAATTCATTTAATGATATTAAATCAAGCTAATCTCCTGATAGTGATCTAAGATTCATTAATTAGTTAACATAAACCAGATAGTCTACTAAACACTTTAATCATCAATTCCAATAGGCTAAAAGTGTAAAACATAATTAAGGTTCTCTTGGGAATTTCATCAAACACCTTATGGGTGTGAAATTCTCCAAGTTTAGAAATTGATTGATCATGTCATTTATAGCCTTAAACACCCATTAATCATATGAATCTATGTAAATCTAAGCTTAAGCATCATAATCATCTAGACCTATCTTAATCTACCTAACTTATAGCTCATATAGATGACTACTCATTAATTATGATGAGAAAACATGTAAGAATATAAGAGAAATTCATAATCATGATCAAGAAGAGAGATAAAATAGAAAAGATTCAAACTTTAATGAAATTACCAAAGTCTTGAAGAGAAAAGAACATTCGAGGGAGTTTTTTCACAAAAGAGGCAAGAAAAAATTAAAGCTTAGATTTTTCAAATGTGCAAGATCGCTAAAATACTAAAGTGATTTGGTTCAGGTCGACCCGGGAAAAACCAGATCAAGTCATGAGTTTTTTTGGTTATTTCAGATTCTCATCGGTCTGAAAAAGGGGTTGCAGATCGGTGTGGCTTGGTCGATTTGGGCGACGAAAATCTCTGGTAGGTGCAACGGTCGGTGTGGCTTGATGTTCGTGGATCGATGTGGCTTGATGCATTTTGCTCAAGGATCTCATCGGTCGGCTCAAACCGATGTGCATGGGTCGATGTGTGGCCACAAATTCTCCAGCCTTCCACATCGGGCAATATGGATCGATGGGGGTCGATTGATGTGGCTTTGCAGATTCCCCTAACCTCCACATGGGGCAGTGCAAACTGATGTCCTCCGGTCAATGTGAGCATGTGTCAAAACGTTCTCCAATTTCTTGCTCGAGACTTAATTATGTTGGTTTCGTTCTATCGTTTGTGATCCAAATTATCTGAAAAATGATAGGAAAAAGGTGCAAGCGCATATGTTCATCCTCTAAAGACGCACCTATATGACATGAAACTAAAATGGACCTAAAGATGTCTAAATAATATGAGAAAACAGTCAAAACATTTGTGAATCTAATACATAAAAAAGAAAAATGCGCAAATATCAACTTTCCCGGACTTGACCATTTCTTGTCCTCAAGCGAGTAAACAAAGATCAAGACGAGAAAGGAGTTTGAAGGCGGAGAACGTATATCCTAGCAAGAGGTAAAGAACTAAACCACTATCCCTCAACTAGATGTTAAAAGTTGCGACACAAGAATTACTTCTATGTACTTTGCCATAACCGTTCCAAGTCTCATTTTACTCTAAGTTCTGAAACTAAAGCAAACTCCTAATATCAACTCAAATGAATCTTTAACATTAATTCATTTTTTATGAAGTGCAATCTCATTATGGACAATGAATTAAAACTGTTTGGCTAGGTGAGAAAAAGGCTTAACGAATTAATGAGCAAGAAGGTATTACAAATTTCAAGGGGTCACTCTTCAAAATAGTGGTGTAGGACATTATGTAAAAGCAAGAGAGAATGGAAAAATTGGTATGTACAAAGGATTCACTTCCACTAATCTTTCTAATCCCCTTTCCAATCCTAATTTTACCCTTAATGTCAAATTTTTCAAGTTCTAACCACAAACAAGTTTTCTTTCTTTTCATGCTTTTTTTAAGCTCTAACATCCTTTCCTTTTCTTTGAAGCACAAACACTTTCAGGATTTTTATAACTCTAACTCTTTCTTTTCTTTGCTATCCACTTAAAATTTTTTTCTCATTTTTCTTTCTTTTTATTTCTTGCGGACTTTGATCCTTTTTTCATATACTTAGAGTGAGTTGGTCTTACTTTATATTTCTTCTTAGAGCGCTATTATTCTTTTTCTTTTTCTTCTTTTGAAAATTCCCACATACACCATCCTTAACCCAACTAGCTACACTAACCTTAAAACAATGCTAGTTCTATGGAAGCTTTCCCTTATCGTTTCTCTACTCAAAAGATTTTTCACATGTGTAGATTTTTAAAAAAGAGCCTCACTCATTAGTGATTAATGGGAGGTTTAGAAAGAACGAGTTAAGAGCATCTTTATTGATAGTGTTTTTATAAGTGTTCTCAAATAATAAAAAATAATAAATATTATTTGTTTATTAAGAGTTGTTCTCAAAATTCTTGGAACTCCAATCCAAGTGTTCTCATTTGAGAACATTTGGATTGAAGTTTCAATATCTTTGAGAACATTTTTTAATAAACAAATAATATTTATTATTTTATTATTATTTTTTAATTGAGAGGACTTGTGAGAACAATACCAATGTGGGTGCTCTAAAATCTTAAGAGCATCTCCAATGGTGTTACCACTATTGAAGTCCTTAGCTATTTTTAAATTAATTTTTTTTTGTTTTATTTTTGTTTGAATAGTGAAGGATCTCATTGAAAAATACATGTCCAATGGTGTACTCCATTTGGAGTCCTTAGAAAAATACATTTAATTTTAAACATTTAAATATAAAATTTTTATTTATTGAATGATTAAATATAAAAATACAATAATTATCAATTTTCATTACCAAATTTGTTCCAAATATTTTCAATTAAATCATTTTTCAATTGTTCATGTATACGCCTATCACGAACATGATTCCGTATGCCAAGCATATTACTGAGATTTGAAAGCATGTCGGTAGAATAGGACGTATCCACATGTGAACTTCTGGTCGCGTCTCCTTCCTCAAACTCAGATGTATCAAACTGACTGTATCCATCGCGCTCATTTTCTACTATCATATTGTGTAGTATGATACATGTTCTCATAACCATTCTTATTTTTCTCTTGTCCCACAAAATAGCCGGGTTTTTCACAATCGCAAATCGAGCTTGCAATACTCCAAAAGCACGCTCCACATCTTTTCGGGTTGCTTCTTGAAATTTAGCAAATAACTATGCTTTAGGACCTTGAGGGAATGTGATAGATTGGATAAATGTTGATCATTTTGGATATATACCGTCTGTGAGGTAGTACGCCAAATCATACTCGTGTCCGTTGACCACGTATTGTACCCTTGGAGCTCGACCTTGTAAAATGTCATCAAAAACATGTGATCGATCGAGGACATTAATATCGTTTAAGGTACCCGGAGGACCAAAAAAAGCGTGCCATATCCAAAGATCTTGTGAAGGTACAACCTCTAAGACAATTGTCGGCTTTCCTGATCCACGTGTGTACTGTCCTTTCCAAGCGGTTGAGAAAATTTTCCACTCCCAATGCATACAGTCAATGCTTCCTATCATCTCAGGAAAGCCGCGTATCTCTCCAATATCGAGTAGTCGTTGAAGATCCTCTGGTGTGGGTCTTCGTAGATACTCATCTCCAAATAACTGTATAACTCCTTCTGTNGATACTCATCTTCAAATAACTGTATTACTCTTTCTGTGAAATTGGCTAAACACGATATTGCTGTGCTTTCACCAAGTCGGAGATATTCATCAACGGCGTCAGCCGCACAACCATAAACAAGCATATGAATAGCTGCCGTACTTGTAGTGCAGATAGACCTAACCTTCCGGTTGCATCTCTTCTTTGTTGAAAGAATGGAAAATTTTCTGAGAGGCGATCGACAATACGCATGAATAATGCCTTGTTCATGCGGAAACGNATGTCTTGTTCATGCGGAAAAGGCGTCTGAATAAATGAGCCGAAAATGTGGGCTCTTCACTGAAGTAGTCATTCCATAAACGGTTGTGGCCCTCTTCGCGTTGTCGTTCTATATATGCACGTTTCCTCTGCTTATTCGTTCGACCCTCTACTATGTTGTTGTACGTATGTTCAAAGATATNAAGCTTCATCCAATGTTTGTTCGAGTTCATTGGATAAAGACGATGACATTTTTGCAAATCTATGTTCAAGTCAAATGTTTTAGAACAAATTAGTCTACTACAAAAATCAAATTATTTACAAATTATTTATCTATGAAAAACCAAATTATTTATCTATCAAAAATCAAATTATTTACAAATTATTTATCTATGAAAAACCAAATTATTTATTTACAAATTATTTATCTATCAAAAACCAAATTATTTACAAATCATTTATCCATCAAAAACCAAATTATTTACAAAAAACGAATTATTTACAAAACGTGACAAATCGTTTATTCATTTTCAAATAGACTAATCGATTTGCTATACTTTAGTTTTTAAATAATCCATATGAAATAGACTAATCGATTTGCTATACTTTAGCTTTTAAATAATCCATATGAAATAATTATCTTAACCAAAGATTACCTATGGTTGTGAAGAGTGAGATGTGTAGAGTGAGATGAACCAAAGTAGAGCAAATCGATTACAAGTTCTGATTCAGAAGAAGTAGAGACAGTAAAACATAATATTACAAGTTCTTGAACTAGGAGAATAAGAGATAGTAAAACATAATACATCATTGCTGAGTCTTAAAACAAACTTATAAAGGGAAAAACAGAACAAAGACCCGTGAGTTGGATCACATGACCATACAAGCAAAAAAAAAACAACATCCCGTGAATGAACAAAAAAGATACACCAACTTCTTTTGTCTTCAGTAGCCACATGTGAACTTCTTCTGAACCTGAAACAGAAACAAAGAGAAGAGTTAGCGAAAAGCATCACTAAACTTAAAGTATCAACCAAACTTATCAGACATATAGTTAAAGTTAACTACGCAAACATCACTAAACTTAAAGTTAACACACCATAAAACATCACAACATCTCAGACATAAGTTTGAGTTTGAGAGATAATTCCATCTCAGAGAGTGGTACTCTCTTTGCAAGTAAACGGTCAAGCAACTTTTGCTTTGAGATTTTTTCTTTCATTTCCAACATGCCTTGTAGCTTTGCCAATTCCTCTTCTTTTCCTGTTTTCTTCCTTTTACTAGCAGCTTAGCAGCTTTAACCCCAATTGGTCTTTCTTCTTGTTCTGCCACTTCTTCTTCTCCATCAAGTTCTACTACTGGTTTGCGCTTCTCCTTAGCTGAATCCTTAGCCAGATATGTGGAGCACCATTTCTTGTCATGCCTGAGCTCCCTCCACGCATGTTCCAGAGAGAACTTGATGTTATGGTCACTGTGGAAGATTTCCAGAGCAGTTTTCATAACATCATTGTCATTTTGCCCACTTCTCTAATCCCTCAGAGCCGCATCGTAGCAGCCAACAAACTTGCATACCTGGTCATTGATTCTTGCCCACTTTTGCTTGCACTGACCAAGCTCTCTAGGGGTTGTCCCAACCAGTAGTGGACTGGAGTTGTAGTACTCTACAATCCTCTTCCAAAAAGCAGCAGCTTTTTGCTCATTACCAATTACAGGGTCTTTGATTGTGTTAAGCCAAGCATCAATGAGGATTACATCCTCTTTGGATGACCATTTCCTCCTCTCCTTGACACTTGATTCATCAGAACATTGGCTATTAAACCAAAGAGGTTCTGTTGAATCAAGGTCAACTTAGCTTTGGCTGATTAATAGGCTAACAAAACCAGGGTTGCTATCCATTTTGGAAGAAGACTCTGTGTGTCTCTACTCACAACACAGAGGTTTAAGTAAGGGATTCCGCATTCAATTGAAACATATTCAATTGAATGCAACTCTATTATGTTAGAAAACAATCATCTGAGAACATATAGACTCAATTTAGTTTTCTGTTTAATTAGAAAACAGTCATTTCAGAGCAGTTAGGAACAATTAAATGGTGGTTTAAACTTCATTACAATTGTAGTACAATACCTAGTAGAAGCATTCTTAACTCAGCAGCATTAATAATCAATAGTTCTTAAAGTTAAATTAGAACTAATTAAGTTATTAGTTCAAACTAGAAAGTTACAGAGTTCAACTAGAAAGTTTGGTTCACAGATTCAAAATTGTTTCAAGTTTGAGTACCAAACTAGCAAGTTTTGTTTTTTAAAAGTTTTGTTTCTAGTTTTAGTTATTGTTTTCTAGAAGTTTTACAACCAAAAACTAAACTCTTAAATGAATTGAAAGCAAAGAGATGAGGAAGTAGTTTGTACACTAACCTCAGAGAACCCTCTCAAGGTCAGCCACCTACATTGTCAGCCTCTGTACCTCTTCCTGAACAGACATCAGAAAAAACAATAAACATTTTTAAAAGAAAACAAACCTAATACCCATGGTTGCCTAAAGAAAACAATCAACATGTATTGAAACAGGAAGGAGAGAAACTAACCCTCAGTTGCAGGCACTCTCTTATGAGCTTCTCACTGTCTTGAACCCTTCTAGTGAGCCTCTCAATCTCTTCTTGGACACCCAATACCCATGGTTGCCTAAAATGCAACCCATCATTCTACCAAAAACAGAAAATTATTTGTTAAACACACATACAGAAACATTTATACAGAAACATTTAAGGATGATATGTTAAACACACAGAAACATTCATACAAAAAAAAAATCATACAAACATTGTACTCTTTACAGGTGAACTCTTTCCCAGGTTGATAGTCAAAGGCTTCATCTGGAGCTACCTCATCCACGATCCATGACCCACATGGGCAATGTTTGGGAATCCCATATTCAACATCTGCAACATGAAATAACATGTCGTACTGTTCTTTGTTCTTCTTCATGGCTTTCCTATCTTCATCCATATCTGAACCTGCAAAATTAAGAAAAAGATCAGGAAATCGTAACTCAAATAAGATCGAGAAGATCTGTGTTTCTAGACACTGAATACCCCAAATCATTTCAAAACCCTTAAACAGAATGAACCCTAATCGATTTGAAAATCCTTAAAGCCCCATATCGATTCAAAACTCAATCCTCAAATAAGATCGAGAAGCTATATGTGTTTCTAGACACTGAATAGTACCCCAAATCATTTGAAAACCTTAAAGAGAATGAACCCTAATCGATTTGAAAACCCATATCGATTCAAAACCCTAGATCGAGAAGACAAAATCCCTAAATCGATTCTTTTCACAATCGCAAACCCTAATTTGTGAGAAAATCAACCTACAATCGAATCAAAAGCAAGAAATTAGCAATAGGAAATCGGAAATTTATCTCAATCACCGAAGAACACAAAGACCCTCTGCAATCGCCTCTCGATTCTTCTCCCTCGACGAAATCGAGCAAATGGTTTTTCTTTTTCTGACCCGGAAAAACAATAATATTTCCGACCATTCAGAACATAACACGTGGCTAAGGATTCGATCCTTAAACTCCTTAACTGAGGATCGATCCTTAGCATATGGGATATTTTTTTTTTTTTTAATTCCTCAATGCATAGGTTTTGGTGCTAAGAAACCCACATTTTTAACCATTGCAGCTGCTCTAAGGAACGACACCACCTTTAAAATGAGGATGACCATTTGGATTCACAAATAGAGCGGTAGAAAGTGATATTTATTTTTGCAAGCAATATTTGTTTGTAAATTGAGGACTAAAGGAAGGAACTCGAAACCCTAAAGGCCCAAATTCTTCACACGATCTCGTGGAGCAAATGGAGTTTTTTTTTACGTAGATGTAATCAAAGCCATCAAAAATTTTGTATAGCAGTTTAAAACCCACACATCTATCCCCATAGTCGAAATCACTCTCGGAAACTACAAACCTTCTATCGAAAATTTTGTATAGCACTATAGTAGATTTTTTTAGTCTCTAGTTTGCAACGTCAACATTATTGTTCAAGAACAAATACGCAAACACGATACTTGGAAAATAATTTCGCTCAATACGGCTACTTTTACGTTACCGAGAATTTAAAGCTATTTTCGTTAAACACTTCGTTTCAGATAATTTTGCTAAACGCAGCGTTTCAGTTATTTTGACTAAACACAGCGTATTAGATATTTTGAGCAAACGCAGCGTTTCAAATATTCTCGTCTTTTCTGTAATCCGCATTAAAACTTCGCCGGCGACTTGATCGGCGATTCTCATTCTCGCAAGAGACTGGCCTTTAGCAGCGTAGACGATTCCACAAATCTCTGAGATTAGATAAATGGGTATAGAGATTATAGGTCAAATTGAGAAAATCAATGGTAAAGAGTTAAGCTACGACGATTTTGCAGAAAGATACTTGGCCAAGAACCAGCCTGTGGTAATCTCCGATCTTACTGAAGATTGGCGAGCTCGAGAAGATTGGGTTCATGAAGATGGACGCCCTAATCTCAATTTCATTGCGACCCATTTCGGGAAATCCAGAGTTCAGGTAGTAAATCTATGGGCTTTAAAAAAATCCGTCTAAATTGGGAAAATTTTCTTCAGTGTTTGTGTCTCTCTGCAAACTTTTTCTCAATCTCTCCATAGCCAAAAGCTTTGATTTTTTTGAGTGTTGGTTATTATTCTACAGGTAGCAGATTGTGATACGAGAGAGTATACAGACCAGAGAAGATTAGAAATGTCTGTTATGGAATTTGTTAAGCAATGGACAGAGATTTCTATTGAGGATAATGGTGGGAAGTCTGTTTTGTATCTGAAAGATTGGCACTTTGTCAAGGTGAAAGCAGAAACAGATAGAACTAATTTTGTAATGTTTCTTATCAATGTAAGAGTTTTTGATCCTTTTTGTTGTACTTATTCTTGTATATATTCAGGAGTATCCAGACTATATAGCCTACGAAACGCCACTGTTGTTTTCTGATGATTGGCTTAACATCTATCTAGACAATTACCAAATGCATAAGGATGTAGATAATCCCAAGAAGTATGATCAAATAAGCTGCTCTGATTATCGCTTTGTTTATATGGGCGGAAAAGGTCTGAGTAATGATCAAGCTAAACTGTTGGTGTTGTTATCAGTTTGAGATGAGTTCTTTTGGCTTTAGACAAAGCTGATTATATCTGAGAAACTCTTGGCTGCAGGATCTTGGACACCTCTACATGCAGATGTGTTTAGATCTTATAGCTGGTCAGCTAATGTATGCGGTAAAAAAAGATGGCTTTTTCTTCCGCCTCCTCAAAGTCATCTTGTTTACGATAGGCAAGCTTCTTGTTTTTTTTATCCCTATAGGTCATGTGACTTTTTGTAAATGGACTTCTTATTCCACTTCTCTTTACGCTTCTTAGCCTTATACATCTATCAGTTCAGGTATATGAATAATTGCGTTTACAACATCTTTGAAGAAGTTAATGAGACTAAGTTTCCAGGTTTTAAGGAGGTAAACTTCAGCTACTCCTACTATCATTTTGTAAGATATGACCTGACCATGTGTTATGCGCGTTTTGTGATTTGCCTTTAGACCACCTGGCTTGAGTGCATTCAGGAACCGGGTGATATTATCTTTGTTCCCAGTGGATGGCATCATCAAGTTTATAACCTAGTATGTTGCTATCTTCTTCCTCTCACACACACTCTCTCTCTATATCTATATGCAGAGAAACGATGTGGTATTAAATGATCTCAAATATGTTACAGGAAGATACCATATCTATAAACCACAATTGGCTCAATGCATACAACCTATCTTGGGTGGTAATGACATTTCAACTTGTGTGTTTCTAATTTTCTATATAAGTAAAAACACAATCGAACTAAAAGAGGAAGTGCTCATGTGTACTCGAGTTTCAGTGGGATCTACTGTGGAAGGACTACAAGAACACTGAAGAGTCAATAGAAGATATAAGAGACATTTGCGAAGATTTTGAAGCTATCTGCCAACGTAATCTTGCTGCCAACACAGGTGCATGCATAACTTATCTCAGTTTGACAAACGTGTCTTTTTCTTCGCCTAGTTTGGGCTTGTTGGAGCTCTACATGCCTTTCTCGTTATTCATATGATCACTGAAAACATACAAGAATTTCCTGATCTAGAAAAAAAGCTGAATCCCCTAAGAACATTAAGCGAAAAAATTTAGTATCTCTTGAGGAATTTATTGCGGAGGATGCTGTAATAGGCATAGGATGTCGTGGAAACTCTGTGTGCAATAGTGAACAACTGAGTCTTTAAGTTAACTGGAAGTGTTTCCATGAATGTATATTCAAACGATAAGTTGGAGAAAATCCTCAAAAGCTTTGGATCTATGAACAAGTACATCCCTATTTTGACACCTTCTCTTCACTTCTTTACAGGAATGAATTTAAATGATTTCTTCATCTTCATGTCGCGGTTCTCTTTGGGCAACATGGTTCTACTGCAGTCTTACTCGTTTTCATCAGCAGTGGCACAGAATCTGTTACTGAACCTCTCAACTATACGGAAAATAGTGACGACGATGATATCTGCTGGCGGTGAAACCGCAAAGGAAGTGTATCTTGACTTGCGAGAAACACTGGAGGATCCACAGTTTCTCAGGTTAGTCAAAGACATGGGAAGAACTTATGCAATGATTCACATGGAGGAAAAGGGTCAGGAGGTATTCTCTTCGAAAGAGTTACTACAAAAACTCACTGGTTTTTCAGATCAAAAGATGCAAATATGTTCTCCAAAAGATCTTGTTGAAATGATAAACCATCATAGTAATATTTTTCCCTCCCATCTCCTAGCATGAGTTGTTGTTGTTGTTGTTGATCTTATTAGACTTTCTTTTACATATATAGAGAACAGAAAAGAACATTAAAGAAACTATAACATCATCATTATTTATTCTCCATATTTCCTTCTTTCTCTTTTGGCCTTGAAAGTTATGTTTGTACACACATATACTCAATGGAGTAATAATATTTTTCATAACAAAAATTGTACTTTCGAAACATAAAACATTTCCATTTTTCGCAAAAAAATGCCGCGAAAGTTCATAACAAGCATTTAAGTTTAAAAGTTGCGCGCGAAAACTTTGTTAAAATGTTAAAGATCAAATCAATTAAAGGTTTTCTCAACATTTTAAGGCGAACCCATGACTTCCTCTTTGATTCGAGAGACTTTTATTAACCAGCCAACACTTCGTTGGTGTCGTACAATAATTCATATGGAGCTAGAGAATGATCATATATGGATCTATAGTATACACCTTTTGAGATGGTTTTGTACAACATAACCCTAGTTTTTGCATGTAGTTGGAGATTTGTCTCCCAAAGACTTTGTTAATATGATATAAATCTTATATAATATATGTTCATCCCATTCTTCGCATGAATTTAAGAAAACCCTCTTGGCTATATAGCTTCATTATAGATCTTATTGGATTTTCATATTACATAAATAAAAAAGAAAAGGGAGTTTACATCAATTCTCTTATTTCTTTCATCCCTCTATGTCCCCAAAAAGATTCAATTTCAAAATGGTATACCTTGTCAATTTGGCTATGTATAGAGCCATAATCCTAGACACAAACATAGAGGCAAACACAAGAGTACTCGCGGACAACAAGAGAGAAAATGTTGGTTTGTTGGTTTTAGGTGGATAGTTGCATTGCTTGACCAGACAATTGTTTTGGCAGACCTCTTTGAAGTACCATATGTTGCCGCGGCAATGGATCAAACAATTTGATTCACATGATCCTTCAGATTCTCCTTCAATGGCTACTGTCATCACCACCAAAATCATCACCATCACAACACTCCACTTGTTCGCCATCTCTCCTCGTTTTCTTTGCCCTTAAAACATAGATTACGTTATTAAATGGTTTATACTTTATATAGTGAAATGACTAGTGGCAATGCAGGACATAATTTAATTTTATAGGGGCAAAAACTTATTATATACATATATATATATATATGTATGTATGAAATAAATAAAAGGTAATAATACTCATAGAAATAACTGTAAAAATAGTAAAAGTTTTTTCTTAAAATGTTGAAAGAGGTTTTATTAAACAAATAAAATGCAATCAAAATAAGTATGTGGTTATAGAAATTAAAAGAAGATTTGGCCAAAATTTATATAGAAAGAATACACACTGTAACCTCTATAAATTAAAGGGAGTTAGGTGGGATAACAAAAAAAACAAATCAAAAATCAAGAAAGTAACCATCCAACAAAAAACCACCACATTTTTTACATAATACCCAAAGTGCATTTTTGACAGAAGTTATTTTCTCTTGTTTTTTCACTTTTCTTTTTTCTTTTTTCTTTTCTCTTTTTTCTTTTTTTTCCCTTATCACAAAAAATATTACTCAGCTCGTTCATATTGAAATATTATCTATCACGTTGTAACGTCTATTCTATTCGAAATAATATTTTTTTAACGGTTTAAGTTAAACACTATTTTCTCATTTTTGAATTTACGAATATGTTTTACAACTTATGATATAAGTTGAGCTTTGACTTTTAATTTTATATTAGTTATAGATTTAAGGGATATATAAACATTAATTTCAGTTTCAATTTGGTGGATGTTTGATCTTGTAAACTTTCAGTTCCTAACAGAAATAATATTGTTTCCACTCGTAATGCTACATTTCTTCCCTGTTCAGGGTCTTTTGTCCTTACGTCGGCTCATTGTATACTAGTATTATTATCAAAAATAATATCACTTTGTAATGCCTATTTTATATAGAACAATATTTTTATTTTATGTTTTATGTTAAGAATTATTTTTGGCTTTACGGTTTATTTATATGTTTTAATTTCTATTATTATTTTAAATTTTGACATTTACTTTTAAATTATATTGATTTAGTAGGTATTTACAAATTTATTTCAATTTCTTTTCTAACCATTTAAGTTAAACACTATTTTCTCATTTTTGAATTTAGGTATATGTTTTACAACTTATGTTATAAGTTGAGTTTTAACGTTTAATTTTATATTAGTTATATATTTAAGGGATATGTAAACATTAATTTCAATTTCAATTTCGTGAATGTTTGATCATTTGTAAACTTTCTATTCCCATGAAAAAGTATATTGCTTCTACGAATATCTCGTAATGCTAAATCTCTTCCAAGTTCAAACCTTTTATCTTTACTTCGGCTCATTGCATACTACAGATACTAGTATTATATCAAAAATAATTTCACTTTGTAATGTCTATTTTATATAGAACAATATTTTTATTTTATGTTGTTATATTAAGAATGATTTTTGGCTTTACGGTTTATTTATATATTTTAATCTTCTATTATTATTTAAGTTTTGACATTTACTTTTAATTACATGTTATTTAGTAGTTGTTTACAAATTTATTTCAAATTCAGTTTCAAATACCCAACCAATTTAATTGTATACTAGTTACGTGCACATTTTCTATACCTAACCAAATAATATTTCATTAGCTCTCAAATTATAATTATTTGTTATTATTTCAGAAAAATATACTCATTCTAAAAATTTTAAAATATACTAAGCAAAGATAATTTTATGTTAAAGATTTTTACATTTTGTCAAAACTATAAATCAAAAATATTGAGCTAAGTGATTTAAAGGAAGAAAGACAAGGCATCTACGCTCGCAAAGAGAAAGGATTTTTGGTCAATCCATGTGCATAATTTTGTTGGTTTATTTATAATGAGTTCTAGGTGCTATATTCTTTAATATGTTTTTTCATCATATGACAATTCACTCAAACATTAGTACTCGATAAGTTGTTTGTTATGAATAATCGAGTTAACCTAAAAAAAACTTAAAAACATAAAGAGAAAACGAAATCGAAGTAAACATCCGACTTAGAGATTTTAATAATTTTGCGAATCAATAAATTACAAAATCCTAACACGTATATTTATAACCTATAAATCGACTTGATAAACCGTCTAGATTTTGGGTCTTAAGTCCATTAAAAAATTATACCGTGAGATCATGCATCTTTTGCATATGTAAATCTTTATTCAGATATCTAACGTGGTACATAGAAATTTAAGTCATCTTAGAATCAACATTAGTACATCAATAAATCAATTATTGTTTTTGATCCTAAAGTTACTTTTAATACTTTTCTAAATTAAGAAAATATCTTTATCCTAATAATATTAATTTGCACAGGTTTGAGTGTATTCTCTCTGTGTTAAAAGCACAATTCAACAGAAAAAAAACTAAAACTTACAAAAACAACTACTTAAATAGAAAAAGCAAAGAGCGGCACAAGTGGTACAGTGGTTACCATCTCTGTTGGCTAAGCTCACTTACCTGGGTTCGAACCCGGAGTGATGCCCTTTTCAAAGAACTACTAAACCACTAAGCTGATGACAAAAAAAAATTAGAAAAAGCAATCACGTAACCTTACCAACAACATCCTTGTCAAATTAATTTGCATGCTGAGAAAATAGAAAAAATTCTTGGGGGCAACTGCACCTCCCTTAGATTAGGGACCTTCGCCCTTAGAATTGACCAAATCATTTTTTTTACTAATATTATTTATGGTAAGTCATTTGTTTGTGTGTTTCTCATATTAGTCTCAGTATATGTTTATGGAATACTGGTAAAGGTATAAATTGAAGCCGAAAATCGAGTGATTTAGGCCCCGTTCGTTTCTACATTCGGCAAGTTTATCTAGATGATCCATCCAAATGATTCATCAGGATGGATCATCTACATGATGTACGTTTTCATTTTTGTTTGTTCATCTGGATGATTCATTTGGATGATTCATCTGGATGCTATGTTCGTTTGCTCATCCAGATGGATCATCTGAATGATTCTAATAATAAAAGATTAAAATACTCTTGTTTTAGTATAACCATTTTTATAGTTTTTTAATCGAATGAATGACATATACTTTTATTTCACGGTGTTGGTGGAAAAATGCAGTTTGCGCTTTTGACTCGAAAATACGATTTTGTGGTTTTTGCAGAAAAGGGTGATTCTCTGGTTTTGGCAGAAAAATGTGATTTTACGGTTGTAGCGAAAAAATGTTATTTTGTGATTTTGGCTGAAAAATGTAATTTTATGGTTTTGGCGGGAAAATACGATATTACGGTTTTGGCGGGAAAATATGATTTTGCGATTTTGGCGGGAAATATGATATTGCGGTTTAGGAGGAAAAATGTGATTTTACGGTTTTGACGGGAAAATGTAATTTGCGGTTTTGGCAGGAAAATACGATTTTACGATTTTGGCAGGAGAATGTGATTTTGCATTTTTGGCGAGAAAATACAATTTTACGGTTTTGACAGGAAAACGTGATCTTGCGGTTTTGGCGAAAAAATGCAATTTTGTGGTTTTGGCGAAAAATGTGATATTGCGGTTTTGGTGAAAAAAAGTGATTTTGCGGTTTTGACGGAAAAATGTGATTTTACGGCTTTGACGAGAAAAATGTGATTTTACGGTTATTACGAAAAATATGATTTTGCGTTTTTGGTTGAAAAATATAATTTTGGATATGTGATTTAAGGTTTGACTCTAACTTTTCATTTTTCTTTAGAAGTATTTTAGTCTTTTATGTTTTTGGATGGATCATCTCCATTAAGATGATCCAATTAACATCATCCAGATTTTTAAAACATATGTGTGTATTTTACAAAGTCATTCAGATGATCCATCTGGATGATGATGCTTAATTATACATTAAACGAACAACAAAACAAAGACTCATCCAGATGGATCATCCGAATGAGGAAACGAACAAGGGTTGAAAAAGTTAGTTAAATAATTTCGAAGGGTGTTGGAGCTAAACTTTTACACAATAAAATGCTTAATTCCCAAAATAAATTACGTTTAATCTTATGTTAATTATTAACTTACTTTTCTTATTTGTTAAGAATCAAATACTTTATTTCTATGTAAAACAAATTACTATTTAATATTATATTATTTATTAACTTATTCTTTATTATTATTATGTACGAAAATGGAGTTTAGATCCAAACACAATTAGCCGTTATTCGAATGATGATTCTAAGTTCTATATTAAAATCTAGTGTTATTGGATATACGAGGTAAATACCTACACGATGTTGCGGACTATTTTTATTTACGAACACAAAAATTTAAAAGCATAGAGAAAGTAGATATAAATTTGTTTAACGCATAAAAATCATGTTATTTACATTATATATATATATATTCGTATTTAATAAAAAAATATATCAAGAGTAAAATTAACAATAAACGAGAACTTTATTAGTGTGCATTAAAACATAGAAAAATGTAAAATAACTTAATTTATATCATATGTACTTCACAATGTTGAAACTTTTTATAGGGCTAAAAATATTATGAATTTTAAATCTTTATAGTTTGTGGTAATATACGATAAAAATAATAAACATCACATTAAAATTTTAACTTACAAAATTTATCAACTATATAAATAATAAATTGTCAACCATGTAACCATTTTTATTATGTACGAGACTGATACTAAAATTGTAATTTTTTCAAACTTCTATCTTATTTTTTATTTATGATCCAATAAACTTTAACCAAATGTATTTTCTAGCATCATATGATTTAATAATATAATTTCTAAGTTTTGAATGAAGTTTGATTTCTAAATTTCAAAAATATATTTTATAATTATTTATAATATATGATTTAATTGAAGACTACAATAGAAAACAAACAAGAGTTCAAAGATTTTTATGCAATAAAATAAATCGGATGATAGCTGTAAAATTAAAAAAAATATAAAAACTTAGTATATATATTTCTTTGTCTATATATGAATACATATCTATGTAGTTCAGAAAATTGTTTAGTCACTAAATCGTATTTTCTATTAATTTTATTTTGACATATTAAGTAAAAGAGAGATCCGAAAAGACATGAAATATGTATAAGTTTATGTATAAATTTAAAAAAAAGTGATGTACATTAATGTTTTGTTTTTATTGGTTCATTAATTTTAATATTTTGGTTATGTGTCAAACTCTCATGACACAAAATTACTTAAGTGTCAATATTTTTTTTGGTCACAAATGATGGTTTTATTCATAAAACAACATCACAGCGAAGTAGAAGTAGATAACAACGCAGTTTTAGCCAAAGAATCCGCAGAGGAATTCAAATGGCGAGGAATACACACAAACGAAACACCAGAGAATCGGGAAGCTAAGTCCCTGATATCACAAAGAAAAGGATAAATATCGATATACAATCTTCCAAGATTGATGGAGTCGATTAAAACTTGAGCATCACTAAACACCTCGAGGATCAAGAAACCGAGAGATAAAGCCTTCTCTAAGGCACACCGTAAGGCCCAAGCTTCAACCATTAAAGGTGAAGAAAGAGACGAGGAGACATTAGTGAACTCCCCAAGCACAATGTATGTACTAGATCGAAAGAGCCAACCAGCTCTCCCACGAAGATGACCTGCATCCCAAACAACATCAACAAAACATCTAACACCATGAAAATCGAGTTCCACTTCATGAACCTGTCGTGACCGTGCGAAGGGAAGTGATTCTTGCGCTTGTGACCAGGAGAGGGCGTCGTGGCAAGCTTGGCGAAGGACCTCCTGTGGGGAAAGGATATTATTAGAAAAAAAACTAAGGCATTGCGAGACTTCCAAAGATGCCAAAGGATCCAAGCTTTCAAGCTAGCCTTCTTGAGCCCGTCGGAGGTAAAATCCTTGAAGCTTCTGTCCTAGATAGAAAATTCGATAACACAGGAGAAGAAGAGAAAACAAGAAGCTCAATAGGTGCATTGTCCCAAACTTGTTGTGCATAAGGGCATTGAAGAAGCATGTGGCTCTCTGTTTCGACGTCACCACAACGCTTGCATCAGAGATCATCAACAATATTACGTGAATGGAGTTGGTCCGCTAACGCCAAAGTGCCGGCCATTGCTTTCCAGAGGAAAGAACGTATTTTACGAGTAATTTGAAGCTTCCAAATCTTCCCTACCAAATCAAACTCAACTTGGGCAGCATGAGGGAACACTGATGTCAAAAGCTCATAACCTGATCGGACCGTGTACTCACCACGTTTATCAAACATCCACACCAATCTGTCTTCGTGCTCTCTTGAACTCAATGGAAACTTTTGGAGGTAAGGTAGTAGCTGCGGCAACCTGGAAGAGATTAACACCCCATTCCAATGTCTAGTTTCAGGGAGAATTATCTCACACACGATTTTTGGAGAAGTCATAGTTTCTTGAGGACCAAGCAACCTCGTTGGAGAAGAAGTTGAGAGCCATGGATCATGCCATATATTAACTTTAGTACCATCACCGATTAGCCATCCCACACCACAGCGAAGAACTTCCTGACCCACAAAGATACTCCGCCAGCCGTGAGATGACGAAGAAGGTAATTTTCTGTTGAAGAAATCAACATTGTGACAATATTTCCGAAGAAGGATCTGAGAAACCAAAGCATACGGGGAGTTGACTAACCACCACGCCAGCTTAGCTAGGAGTGAATCGTTGTGAGATTCAATGTCTCTAAAACCAATACCACCTTGTTGTTTCGGACAAGTAAGACGATCCCACGAAACCTAACTAGTTTTCTGAATATCCGGCTTAGCATCCCACCAAAACCGAGTGAGGAGTGATTGGATAAGCCGACAAAGGGAGATGGGAATTTTGAAACACGACATCGCATAAGTTGGTAACGCGGAAAGCACAACCTTTAACATCATTTCCTTCCTGGCAGCGGAGAGGAACCGAGTCGACCAACTAAGAATACGTTGGCAAATCCGATCTACAATGCTCGCGAAAATATATCTTTTCGGATGACCAAAATTTTTCGGAAGCCCAAGATATTTCTCGACCCCTCCATCTTGATGAATATGCAATATCCACTTAACCATAAGTTATCTCGTTGTCGGAATCTTAGACGAGAAGGTAATCGACGACTTGGATGTATTAATCGGTTGATCCAAAGCTCGTTCGTAAGCTTGAATAATCCCGCGTAAAGTCTGACAACTCGCAGCGCTCGAACGACAAAAAAACATAGTGTCGTCAGCAAAAAGGAGATGATTCAAAGGAGGACTTCGTCGAGAAACCTTTAGTCCTAGGAGAATCCCAGAGTCTTGAGCTAGTATACATAAACCCAAAAGAACCTCGGTACGTAACACAAATAGGCATGGAGATAAAGGTTCTCCCTGGCGAAGACCCCGTGTTGGAAGCACATTAGCCTTCAGACATCCATTGATTAAGAAAGAGTAAGACACTGTAGTAACACACAATATAAACCACCCAATCCAAGTCGCATGGAAGCCTAACAGATGTAAAACTGCCTCAAGAAAGTCTCACTCAATACAGTCGTACGCCTTACTCATGTCTATCTTAACATCCATCATTCCACGTTTTGTTGCCTTAGACTTACGTAAAGTATAGAGAATCTAATGAGTGATCAATACATTATCAGAAATCACTCAGCCGGGAAGGAATCCGGATTGAGTCTTGGATATTAGAGACGAAAGGACCAGATGCATACGAGAAGTCATGATCCTAGCAATTATTTTATAAAACACATTGCACAAGGCAATAGGACAGTACTCCGAAACTTTCTGTGGATGTAGGACTTTCAGAATTAGACGCACATGAGTTGCATTAAGAACTCGCGGGAAAGAGCCAGTCCGGAAGAAAATCAATACGTCTCTACACACATCAAGATCAATAACTTCCAGAAGTAGTAAAGAAAACTCGATGGAAACCCGTCCGGTCCAGGTGCCTTAATGGCGTTGATCGCAAAAAACCGCACGACGAATTTCAGAAGCATCGGGCACAACAGTAAGCATACGATTATGTGCTTGTGTGACCAGTGGTTGAAGCGATTTTTCCACAATGGACAGGTCACTAGAAAATTCTGAAGAGAATAAATCAGCACAGAACTCGCTAATAATTGAAGTTATCTCTCCTTATTTGAATCGAGCCATACCATTCTTATCCTCCATAACCGTAAACTGGTTAAAAGCACAACGTGTGCGAGTTGAAGCATGGAAAAAGGATGTATTTTTATCACCTCCTTGCAGCCACAAAACCCAGATTCTTTATCGCCAAAATCTCTCCTCGTCGTGGTGAGCCACACGTAAGACTTCAGTAAGACGAGTACTCTCAGGCACATCCACTTTCGGAGCTGATAAAAGGAGATCCAAAGTTTTTTGTGTCTCCTTAATAAGATGCAAACTATTAAAATTCTCTTCATTGGTCCAATGTATTAAGGCTTGTCTAACTCGGCTGAGTTTAACATCAACAGAGGCTTGCGATCCACCATCCCAAACTGACGCAACTAGAGAGTGAATAGCATCTTTATGACAAAGTCTATTTTCAAAGCGGAACAACCGCTTCCTCGTGGCCAGTGATCCATTAATGTAAACAACCAGAGGACGATGGTTAGAGCCGCCAAACCGAAGGTATTCAGCTCGACCCAAAGAAAATTTTCTATCCAAGCATTATTTTACATTGCCGGATCAAAACGAGCATAAACTAAGTAGTCGTAACGCATCCCACGCCATGATAGATAATTCCCAGAGAAGTTAAGATCCAAAAGGCCCATTTGTCGAGACAAAGCTACGGAAGTCTATAAAAGAACCCTCCGGACGAGGCGGGCCTCCTCGTTTCTCGGTTTACACCAAGATATCGTTTAAGTCCCTTGAGAGAAGCCAAGAGCTATCTTGATTGACTCCTAGGGCCGATATAGCATTCCACACTCGTAATCTATCTTCCCATCGAGGAGTTCCATAAAGGAAAGTGTAATGATACAATTTATTCTGATATCGAATTCGCGTGTTAATGAAATTAGAAGTGGAAGGCAAAATTTTTAGATCAATGTCATTTTTCCAAAATAAAGCCAAACCACCACTCATACCAAGAGGAGGAATGGTATGGTGATGACCATAGCCTATCCATTGAAAGACTTGCAGAACAAAAGAATCATCATTTTTAGTTTCCATGAGAAACACAATATCCAGAAAAAGAGTGAGTCTCAATTCCCTTAGGCGTCGAACTGTCAAGGAGCTTCTCAAGCCTTGACAGTTCCAAGAGTTTGTAATCATTGATCTTTCGATGGTTTTCGGGAAACCATCGAACCCTTTACAGTTGAAGGTATAAAAACTTTAGAAAGAGAATGTAAAGATTGAGAAGATGAGCTCTCAATGCGAGGTAAACTTAGGAGAGCTTTCTTCCGTGGGGAAGATTGCATTCCTGAGGTATGACGTTTCTTGCCCGTTGGGAGAGGGCTAAGAGGAGCTGATTTCTTATTCTTCCTTGGAGTAACCTTTCGTTTCTGACCTTTAGGAGCAGCAGTGGCAGAGCTTTTGGTAGAGCTAATAGTAAAACGAAGGTCTGATGATTGAAGCTGAGTGAGGCGTGATCTTTTAGAGGAAGGTCCAACTCCAGAAGGGAGGGATGAGCCATGATGCCGATCCACAGAAAAAATCTCTTTATCATATTTCACATCAACATCTTGAAGGTCGGATGATGATATTTGAAGATTGGATTGCACCTTAAGGCCTGAAGGCAGAGTTTTATCGATAATTGAAGAGTTTGTCAATCTTTCAAACACGTGGGATTTCCTCTTAACTTCATGGTCAGAGCCTAGGGGTTTCTCATTTGAGAGAGAAAGACGTTCGAAAGCAGAGGTTTTTCCTTGTGAGTTTGTCAAGCGTTCCAAAGCAGGCCTGCGAGATTTAGAGTTACTAGAACCCTCTTCTTGAGCAACCAATCCCGAGGTACCTGCAGCTGCAAGGGGTGAAGCTTCATTCTCCGGAGGGGGAGCAGGCAGTGGTTGTAAAGAGGGGTGAACTGAAGCCGAATGATTCTCCCTTCGGGGTTCGGTTACGGGTCTCACACGGCGTTGGAAAGAAGATGATCGATTATGAGGAGCTTGAAGACGAGGAAACACACTACGTAGCTGACGAGAGTTGAAATTGTAGTCCTTGTTTCTAGTTTCTCCCCTGTGACGGACAAAATCTCGATAGCTCTCCTTAAATCTTTTACAGCCAAAGGAGCTTGGGTGAGATGTGAAAGAGTCTTTGCGAGCGCCTCTGGGAGGGGCCGGTGAACGTGATCGAAAGTCATTACGAGATAATGGTGATCGATGACGATGAGGTCGGTGAGGTGAAGAGCGATTGGCCTGAGATGAAGCATGTGATGTGAAGAACGATGTCTCTCTTTCCTTTCCTCTGCTTTATTTTTTATCCAACTCAAGTTGGTAAATAGTATTATCTTGGTTAATTTCCCGAGCAGAACGATAAACATAAGAAAGCAGAGTACATGATTTTTCCTCATGGAAAAGACTCTTGCATTTAAAACAATGACGCTGAAGCTTCTCATATTCAAACTCCAAGGTAGCACTAGTACCCGTCGCTGAGGTGCAAAGCTTTTTAGTGATCAGAGGTTTTATCGCATCGATGACAACCTTTATTCTCTCAGCTGGAACATCACAATCTCGATACGAGACAAGTTGCTCGCCGATAGTCTCTAGGATATTCCTTTTGAGGTAATGAATGGGGAGATCATGCACCTTAATCCAAAAAGGAATCGACTAAGGATAAGAATCCAATACAATTGGTTCTCAATGTTGAATGACCGTCATCCAACGTTTATAATGAAAGGGAGCTCTTTCAAGAACTGATCGCAGATCCGATTCAGTTTCGAACTGAAAGCAGAAGCGCTCCCGACCCAAGGTACATCCAACAATACGTCGTTGTAATCCTCATAATTGAGGCATGAAGTTGATCACCACATGGGGTTTTTGGATATCTGCATTCAAAACTCTCCAGTGAGAGTAAGTTTGTTCTGCTCGATGAGATCGTCATTCTCGACTGGAGGTAGGCGAATCGAAGTGTCTCGTGTCTTACGAGAGAAGGAAGATATCCCTTTATCCTTCTCTGATATGGTAAAACGATGATCCATAATGGAGACAGTAACCTTGACTGCACGACGCAGTAACAATGGAAGGAAAGAACAGATTAAAACATGAGAGAAAGCTATATCAGAAGGAAATTATCGAAAGCTGCTGGAGATCGCCAGAAAAACGCCATGGTAATGCGGCCATTACGTTTTTTTTTTTACTCAATTTTTTTCGCACGAATTTACTTAAAATTCTTTATGTGTCAATATATGGAGAGTGTTTAGTGTTATTATAGTATTGATTATTTACAAATCATAAATTTGTTGTTGATCATCTTAGGTTGAGTCTCATGAATTAATCATTAGAATCAAAATCCCAAAAGTACGAAAAAGATTTTAGAATCCATCCACCGAATCTCTATTAAAATTTGATGGTTAACAAAATAATGATGGTTGATTTTAAGATTTTGAGGAGCAAAAAGTAATTCAAATCATAAATTTAGTTTATTATTCTTGTAGAAGAATTTGAGTTTATAAAATTTAAAAAAAAAAGATAAGACGCTAGTTCGAAGAGGGTTATTACAATAATTTTTTATTACGAAATTTTAAACTATAAATTAAAATATGATATATTAAGAATAACTAGATGGTTCACTGCGCAATGCGCGGATAAATTATCTTCAAAATGTTAATAATGAGGTTAATAAGATTTAGATATATAAATTGTAAGTGACGTTAAAAAAATAAAACTAAATTGTAAGTTGTTTTGATTTTTCATTATTATAATTCTCAAAATTGAATAGTTGTTAGACGTATATTAAGTTAGTTGTTGACATTATACTTTTTAAATAAATATGTATCTAATGAAGATAATTTTTAAAATAATTTAAAGAAGTTTGACATGTCATAAATTATAACCAATCAATTTAGATTAGGTTGTCATGTCATAATTTTTGATTGAAATTCATTGTGGTGATGACATGTGGCAAAGTCACTTGTCAATTAATGTATAGGGGATATCTTAAACCAATAATATATATTAATTCTACTATATATTAAAGGAGAAGTAAGATTATTTTTCAATTAACACGTGGCATCCATAGGTTGATTTGAGGATTAATTGTTTTAATTTGATTGGTTGGTTATTTTTATTTTCTACATTTTTCTTATTTTTATTTCGACAAAAATAGATAATAAATCATGATCAACCTAATAAATATAGATTATACAATTTAGGTAATCTAATTGAATTAATTTTATGCGTTATATATGAAAAAGGCAATATTATGTTACATTTATTTTGGTATATTGTTCCGGTGAATAAATTATGAAAATAACTAATTACATTCGATAATTTTTTATATATAGTTTACATGAATAATTATATTCGACAATTATCCCCTAACTATTAATTGAGAAGTAATTTATCAAATTTTTAGACACTCTCTAATTAATTGTTATAATTTTATTGGCTACTATTTTTTAATATTTTTCTTTTTTAAAAAAATTTAATCAATTCTTATGTAAATTAAGAGTTGTTAAAGTTATTTGCATTTTCGTATATCATTTAAATTGAGAGTTGTTAGCATTAATTATACAACTTGATTTCCTATCTGTTCCGATCCTTAAAGTTATTTGCATTTTCCTTAAACATATTTATAATCGTTTCCAAAACCTAATAACAATGGTGTATTTATGTAGAATTTAAATATATTATAGTTCGATAATCAGAGGAGGAGAAGAGGCACCAGAAGCTTGACAAATGGTTTTTATCATAAACCGAAATGATTTATACTGTTTCTTCTACTATCTTTATGTATATTCTTACTCAAAGCTTTCAGCTAATAAAACCCTTGATTTTTAACCAAAAAAATTTCTTTCTGCTAATAATACATATCTTTAATTTCAACAATAATTTAAATTAAGGGAAAAAATAAATAATATTAGTAACAAAATACTTTTTAGTTTATATGATTTCGATTTTGAACATTTATGAAAATATTTTTAATTAAATTTGGGTGATTATCATATAATTATATCGAATTATATGATTTCAATTTTGAACATTTATGAAAATATTGTCTCATAAACTCTTAGTTAACAAAAATATGAAGTTAATTATGTAATTTGATTTCATTAGAATCAGAAACAATGAAAAAATAAANTTGCGGGTAACCATCTAGTAATTATTAAAATCATAAACATTGAATCTAATTAAAATATAATTAATACATTT